>PVKU01006352.1:0-105635 GCA_004027475.1 Anoura caudifer
TGTCAACCTCTCCCTCAGCCTCTCTCCTCGTCTCAATCCTGTCACTCTCCTCCTGGTCCCTACCACTAATATAGAACCTATTCATTCCTGCCTGGAAGTATTAGATCTCCTGGGCCGGCCTTTAGACCAAATATCTGACAAACCACTTCCTGCAGCAGACCTTACTCTATTTGTAGATGGCAGCTCAGTGCTGGGGGCCAATGGCTGCCGACAGGCAGCCTATACTATTGTGACTCTGACTGAAACTCTTGAGGCTAATAGACTCCCCAAAGGCACCACCTCTCAGAAAGCAGAACTCATTGCTCTCACCTGTGCTCTCACCCTAGTGAAAGGCAAGCGAGTCACAATCTTTACAGACTCCAAATATGCCTTTCTCATTGTCCACAGACACTCCACGTTGTGGAAAGAACAGGGATTCCTCACCACCAAAGACTCCCCCATTGTCAATGCCTCTCTTATCTCAAAGTTACTCCAAACCACAGATCTGCCCACTGAGATAGCAGTAGTTCATTGTAAAAGCCATCAAACCTCACAAGACCCTATATCTCAGGACAACACTCGGGCAGATGCAGTAGCCCGAGAACTTACAGCACATAACTCCCCACATCCAGTTCTCTTTTTGACTACCACAACCCACCCAACCTATACTCCCCAGGAGCAGTCTGCACTCCTGAGACAAGGCGGACACCTCGGGAGTGAAGGATGGGCTTTTATTCAGGGCAAGATCGCTCTCCCTCAAGGACAGGCTACTGCACTCTTTTCCAAAATTCACCAAACTTTACACATTGGTCCAAAAGCCCTTTTTAAATTTCTAAATCCTCTGTTCACCCACCCTACTCTCTTCCAAGCAATCAAAGAAGTTCACTCCAAGTGCAATGTGTGCTCCAGGGCGTAGGCCCAGGGAGGGATGAAGCCTCAAGTCCCGACTCATCAGCTACCAGGCCACCTCCCTGGACAGGACAGGCAAACTGATTTCACTCATATGCCTCCTCACAAAAAGCTCTGCTACCTCTTAACTTTTGTTGATACATTCTCAGGTTGGATCGAGGCCCATCCTACGACTAAAGAAATGGTGGATACTGTGGCCAACTTCCTCCTCAGCCACATAATTCCACGCTTTGGACTTCCTACCTCCATCCAGTCTGACAACGGCCCAGCTTTCATCTCTCAAATTGTCCAGCAAGTCTCTACATCCCTGGGCATTAATTGGAAACTCCACATTCCATACCATCCTCAGTCTTCTGGTAAGGCAGAACTCGCCAACGGAATCCTAAAAACACATTTGACCAAACTCACTCTTGAAACCAGGACCTCCTGGCCCTCTTTACATCCTCTAGTCCTCACTAGAGTTCAGCAGCCCCACATGAACCAACAGGGCTCAGCCATTTTGAACTCTTGTATGGCCGCCCTTTCTTAATCAACAACAACCTACTGGTTCTTACTCCTCCTCTACCTCTTATTTACCTTATCTCTCCCTGCTTCAGCATCTCCTCTGGGAACACGCTGACCGAGTCCTCCCACCCATTGGAGGAAGCCCCCACACGGGCCCAACAACTCCCCTCCAGCCTGGGGACCAAGTCTTACTGAAAGAACTCAGGCCCGAACCACTTCAACAGAAGTGGACAGGACCACATACTGTAATTCTCACCACCCCCATGGCAGCAAAATTACTCAGCCAGCCCTTGTGGGTCCACCTCTCGCCTTAAATTGCCCCCTACTTCAGATAGGTGGTCATTTCAGCTTATAGGCGATACCCGGGTTCATTTTACCCGACAGCCTAACCCTCCAGATGAAAACCCTACAGATACTCCTCCTCCTCCTCTTGTCCCTACCATGTCTAGCAGGGGCTTCTCCTAAAATACAGAAGAAATATGTCTGGAGATTCTTTGCTCGTGAAACCTATACCAAAGACCACGATGTCATTACTCACACTTTTGCTTCAGCTGACTACCTTCCCACCGGCTGTTCTAAGCCTGTCTCCATCAGTGCCTCCACAAATAGCCTCAAAAGCCTCTCTGATAGTTGGGAGACTTGGCACGCTATGTGTCTCCTTCATAACCAGCCTGAACCGCAGTGCTACTGGTGGCCTGACAAATATAGGGGGTGCCCATATTATTCATGTGACTATACTGAATGGGCTAGAGATCAGATATGGAAATACACTATTCAAGACCCTTGGAATCCCATATGGAAAAAGGAGTCATGGGTAAAATTTATGGGGCTATTCACCATGTAGGACCAGTAGGTGACATTTTTATATATAGAACACACACCCCTATGTCTCCTGGACTGTCAGACATCACCAATCTCACCAATGAAATCCTCACCCATGAAAAGGCTTTAGATGATAATATAGCCTCAAAAAAAGCAGGAAGACCCCTTCTCTTGGCTAAACCTTATACGGCAGGGCATCCAACTTTTTAATGTCACAGACATAGGGAACATCACCGACTGCTTTCTATGCGCCTTTCTTGATCGCTCTCCTGTCATGGCCGTTCCAATACCTGCTACTCTAAACACCACTACCTCACCTATACCATTTTCTCTTAAAGATATCTCTCTCTTCCAAAATCAAATGGATGCCCCTCAGGTATGCTATACTACTGGCAGCTCCTCCTGTAACCAGATGTTGGTCATAACCGGGACCACCACCAGCCCTTCAGGTATGTTCTTTTGGTGCAGTGGGGCCCTGCTAAGAACCATCAACTCCTCTACAATCTCCCCATGTTTACCGGGGGCGCTGACCCCTTAGCTAAGGCACTATGGGGAAGGAGAACTCAGGGATAAGCTAACCTGAAGGTTAGAAAAATGAGCCATCTTCCTGCCCATATTAGTAGGCCTGACCTTCACCACAACTCTAGCAGTGGCAGGAATAGGCAGTGCTGGACTTGCTCATAATCTCCAGGCCACCGACCAGTTGCAGGCTGAGCTAGAACAGGCCCTTGATGCCTCAGCTACGTCCCTAGCCTCCCTACAAAGATAACCTCGGTTGCCCAGGTCGCCCTTCAGAATCGCAGAGCACTAGACCTGCTTACGGCAGAAAAAGGGGGAACATGTCTCTTTTTGCAAGAACAGTGCTGCTTTTATATAAACAAAAGTGGCCTAGTAGAAGAAGATATCAATACTCTTCATAGCCTCAGAAAGAAATTGCATACAGATACCACGGCTCTCAAGGTGATGACCCCATGGTGACATTCCTTCCTCTTCACCACCCTGGCTCCCATCATAGGCCCCATCATAATTATCTGTGTAATACTAATGTTTGGCCCTTGTTTCCCAAAATTTCTCCAGGAACGAATTCGCGAAGCCTCCCAAATTATTTCTAACCAGATGTTACTCCAGAACTGCTCACTCCTTCCTGATGGAACATCTGACCTCTGACCCCCCCTTCCCCCTTCTACACCCCTGTTTCAGCAGGAAGTAGCCAGATCAAAAACCGGTGCCCCCTATCCTATTAAAGAGGTTGGAATGTTAGGCTGGGTGTGGTGAGATAAGATGGCCACCAGGGGCTGAAGCCCACGAAAAAGTGGCTGACGTCAGATGAAGATGACTGGAGCGGCGGGAAAAACCATGGCAACTTGCACCTAAAGTGGACTGACTGACCAATGATACGTCAACTGCGTGTATAAAATTCTTTCCCCTCTTAGGCCTGGGCTCAACTTCCTCAGCCTCCAACCTGCGGACCGGAGAACCTTGCCGGGGTGCGCGACCCCCAATAAAGTTCTGTATTGCTCCATTTTGTGGCTGATTGGCATTATTTCCTTGGTGGAATACTAATAACCTTACAGTCATGATCTCCCACCTCAACCTATCCCACTTTCCACTACCCATGGTGCAGGAAGATCAAAGCCCTGAAAGACTAGATTGAGAGCCTGATGCTCAACCAAGTATGGAAGGCAGAACTTCCAACTGGAAGCCACAGCCCAGGACCACAGAAATGAGCGGTAAATACCAGAGCATATCCAATGGCCAGGATTGATGTGAATGGAGATGAAGGCAGTCCCCCTCACCCCCAATGAAAGAAAGCAAAGAAGGCTAAAAGATAAGCATGTACTTGATCCCTTCCTCTCATTTTAGATGGAAATCCTCTGAACCCAGCTGTCCTCCTTGGAAAGGAGGGGAGGAAGGACCCCTAGAGAGGGGAAGAATGGCCCTGCTTGGAAGGCTTGGAAGGCTTGGAAGCCCAAATCACCTGAATGTTTACCGCAGACAAGTTACATTTTAAACCAGAGAAGCTGAACTGCCTTAAAAAGGAGGGCTGATGAGCAAGCTGAGTTTAGTTACTGATAAAATGAGTCATGCCTCTGCATATCTGCATCCTAATGTGTCTGCATCACAGCAACTGTAAGAGCCTTTAAGTTTCTAGGGGAAACTACTGCTTCTTCATGGCCCCACCTGCCTAGGAAAGGCATGCCCTGGGAGGCAAGAAGGTTCACTGTTTGTAACAAAGCTGTCTCGATAGTCTAGTCAGCCCTGCAGAAAGGAAGGGGCCAGTCCTGATAGAAACAGGAGAGCACCCTTCAAACTGGCAGCCAGCTGTCCTGTCACCCACCATCCTCCTTCAAACAACTGAAAATGTTCAGGGGGACCCTCTCCCAAGTCACCTGAGGACTTCTACAAACTAAATTTCATAATTTGTAGGTCAATATTTGGATTTTTTGCAGCTTGAACTCTGAAGCTGCTTACAGAGCACAACTTTGCCCTTTTGGGTTCCAAAACTGCCTGCAGAGCAGGCAGGCCCCTAGTGCTGATTGTACTATTTGATAAATTATACTCCTTGCATCATTGTTAAATAATACTCTCTCTGTAGAGATTTGTGACCAAAGACAGCCTTTTTTTGTTGTATAGGCTAAGGCTGAAACCGAGATGTCAATAAGTGCTTAATCATGTATTACTCATTGTTCTCACCTCACAACCACACCTGTTGATCACTGAGTCAGCCAACCACAGAAAGTCCAGTTTCCCCCATCAATCAGAAAACAAACGAGAAAGTTTATAGTCCTATTCCCTCTAGCAACCCATCTCTTTGATCCAAAGCTCCTTGAAGCTTTCGGCTTTATAAACACTGCCCCATCGGCTCCATTCTGTACCACATTCTCGGTTCACACCAAGGGTTGTTTCCTGGTTTGCAAATCATTATCTGAATAAACTCTCTTTAAAATTCTTTTAAAAAGTTAGCTCCAGACTTTTGTTTACACACACCTGCAACACAATATCCTGCAGAGTCACATCAATTCTACTCTTCATTTCACAGGGGATTGAATGGACAAGAAATGACCTGACCCTCCCCATGGCTGATTCACTCTTTCATCTTTTCCCAGAAGAGATTTAAAGCAATTTATATAGTCTATGGAGCAGGTCCCACTCAAATGGACCTTTGCTGGCTTTTGGAAGAGTTCTCCCCAAGGTCTGGTTGAGCCCAGCAATATCACAAGCGAGCTGGTTAGAATGCAAATTATGGAAACCCCACCCAAATCTAGTGATCAGAAAACACTAGGGTAGGAATCTGTTGGAACAACTACCCCACTCCCACCCACAACCTATACATGTTTAGTCTGAGATGTGCTCCAGAGACCTGTATTGAGCTCCACTGGAGGTTGAAGGTATCTTCTGATATAAGCCTTAACATCTCTGGTGCCTGAGCCTCCAGTAACATCTCAGCAGGCCTACTTCAGGCCTCCAGCAGGAACCTCTGTGCATCTAACAGTCATTGAGGATCTGCCAGACTTCAAATCTAAATTTTCTCTTTGTGGTCTTAAACCTCACTACTATCACTTAGTGATATGAAGAAATAGGGGAGGCAAAATATGTGGGGCCTTTTAATGCAGTCTGCTTGCTTAGACTTTTATTCCAGAAAGGGGGTAGCCCACCAGAGCTTAGGAAGCTTATCCAGATGCCTCCCCCTTATTGCAAACAATGCTCCTGTCGACAGGTAACCTCATCCCCTAGCTCAGTAGCCCCTCTTGCTACGCAAAGTGTGGTCCATGGACCAGCAGCATCAGTATCACCTGGGAGCTTGCCAGAAATGCAATATCAGACTTCACTGCAGACCTGAAGAATCAAAATCTGAATTTTAGCCAGGAGTCCATGAGATTTGTATGTTCATTGAGGTTTGAGCAGCAATAGTCTAGCTCGGTAGTACTAGGTCCAGGCTACACACTGGAGTCACCTGGGGATATGTTACAAAAGCACTGGTACACTCCAAAGACTTTTATTTAACTGGTCTGAGGTGATTCTTGGACATCAGTATTTTTTTTTTTTTTTCAATTTCTCCAGGTGACCCTAATTCCTAGCTTGGTTTGGAGACCTTGTGGCCTGGCTAAACCAGCAGACTCAAAATGGTGAAATCTCCCTGATTGAAAATCTGCATGTGACTCGAAGGCATAAAGAAGGAGGAGAGGTGGATGGATGTGCCACACACATTACAAATATTAGTTCACTAGATTCTGTGAATAACTTAGAGAATGTGCTATCAGTTGATCCTTTTAACCAATAAAGAAAACCAGATTGAGAGTTTAACTTAGACAAGATTCTAAAATTCGGAAGCTGTGAAGCCAGAATTTAAAAGTCTGAATTGAAAACCTGCATCTTGCCCTGATCAATGTGGTTCAGTTGGTTGGAATGTTGTCCTATAAACTGAAAGGTCATGGGTTCGATTCCTGGCCAGGGCACCTGCCTGGGTTGTAGTTTGGTTCCCAGCTGGGGCATGTGTGAGAGGCAATCAGTCAATGTTTCTCTCCCTCTTTCTCCCCCTCCCATACCCTCTCTCTAAAATCAATGAGCATGTCCTCAGGTGAGGATAAAAAAATAAATAAATAAAATAATTTTTAAAAATAGAGAAAAGCTATGCCTCATTTGCTAAATATAGAAACTAAGTAACACAAAATGAAACAATGTAGAAGCATGCAGTAGAACACCTGTTCTAACACATGGGACTTCCCAGTACACAGGATTCCAAACCAGTTTACTCGATAGTCAAAGAACACAAACTATCAGACTAAAAGGGTTTCCTTGAATTCTTCATACAAAATTTTCAAGATCTGTATTCTCTCTCCAACCCTCCTTCTCTGGGGGTGCCCTCACCAGTGGTGGATGTACAGGCCAGGGGCTACAGTACCACTCTGCAAGAAGCTTGCAGTGGAAGGAATGCTGAACAGGAAGACTTCTCCATGCAACCTGGTGATGAGTCTCTCATGTCACCTTCTTGAACCCTGATTCTCAGGGTTGAGTGTCTCACTGGGAGCAAAGGGAAGGCTGTATGGTTAGTAAAAGCAACTCTACCTCAAATCTGCTTGAAGTCTCATGCCAGCTCCTTCACTTACTATCTGACCTTGGACAGGGTACTTCACCTCCCCATGCCTCAGATAACTCATC
This sequence comes from Anoura caudifer, assembly GCA_004027475.1. Classification (NCBI taxonomy): domain Eukaryota; kingdom Metazoa; phylum Chordata; class Mammalia; order Chiroptera; family Phyllostomidae; genus Anoura; species Anoura caudifer. The sequence continues at coordinate 7,375 of PVKU01006352.1, forward strand.
TCTAAAATGGAGAAAAGGACTTTGCAACACTGCCTTCCTTGGCTGGCTGTTATAAAGACTGTGATGATATTTATCATGGAATACAATGTGGATGATAGAAATTATTATTATTTACTGACTGAAAATGGCCTTCTGCCCTCTTCTTCCTTTACTAACATTGAAACCTCTGCACCATCAACATGGACACTTCCTGACAACCCCTCTTCCACACAGAGCAACATGCCTCAGGCTCACTGCTAGCATACCATGGAACATACTACCAAAACAACCTAATAAACCTAACTGAATGAAGTTGTCCATACAGAGCTTCCTCTGTCACTTGACCACAAACTCCCTGAACACAGGGACTGTGATGTTCCCAATAAACTCCCAGCCCCTAGCCCAGTGCCTGCTCATACATATCAAGGTCCCAATAAATAGTTGTAGAATAAATAAACAAAATGTAAATATTTGGGGCTGGCCATCCAAGAATTGGCTGGTACATTCCCTGTACCTCAAAAATTTCACTGTTGGTTCTCTGAGTAGAACTGAGGTAGCACAACTCATCTTCTTCTCTGTAGCTCCTTATCTATCCATGGCCCATCAGTCTGGACTCAGAAATGGTTGTTTTCTGCTGATAACAAAGGTAAGACAAAGTCTCAGTTTCTCTCCCCAAACTCTCCTGCAAAGGCCTTGGGCAAGCTGATGCCCACCCACCTGATGCAATGGAATAACACCTGGAGGGTATTCTCTGTTGTTCAAAACAATTTCTGCCTCATAAACCATGATGAAAGCACAAACTTCACTCTCTGAGAAACTTTCTTTTGGGTTTCTTTCAAATGATCTATTATTGATAACAAAATATATGCCACATACCTCATTTTATCTCCATACCACCCCATCAGGATAAGTACTTTATATGATTTAAGATGGGGAAGATGCTCCTGGGAGCCTTCCCAAATTTCCTTGTTGTATTCCTCAAAAAAGAAGCTAAACAATTCCTAGTCACTTTCCCAGCCCTTTCTTGGGAATACGTCACAATTTTAGACAATGGAAACTAAAGGGAAGTTTGCTGGGAGAGGGGAAAAGGATAGTGAAAATATGTTATCCTTGATGCAAAGAAGAAACAACATTCTTCTTCAGCTGGATGTTATCCTCCCTATAGGTGATGCCCGGAAATGTAGTAACAATCTTGCAACCATGAGGAGAAAGAGCTAATGGACCAACCCAATATGATAAGGCTAGACAGCAGAAAAAGAGACACTTGATGATGACAGTAGACTTGTTGCTATGAGGTATAATAAACATTCTCACTGTTTAAGCTACTTTTAGGTGGGTATTAAGTTTAATTATAGTTGAAACATCCCTCAGGTATGTGCAACCTTTTGGCATCTCTGAGCCACACTGGAGGAAGAAGAGTTGGCTTGGGCCACACATTAAAGACACAAGCACTAACGAAAACTAATGAGCAAAAAAAAAGGTTTTAAGTAAATTTACAATTTTGTGTTGGGCCACATTTGTAGCCATCCTGGGCTGCATGCAGCCCATAAGGCCATGGGTTGGACACTGAAAGTGGACATGGGAAGCTAATTACCTTGGCTGATAAGACCACATTGCAATTAGCAAAAGAAAAGAACTAACATAATAGCAGAGGAAAGAAACAAACATTATCAATGCATCATGAGCAACACACTCTATCAGGAGGAATATATAAAATACACCACTTAGTCCTCACCAAAACCCTAGAAGAATTACATAAAATAAAACTCAGAGACAGGTTAAGTAACTCCCGATGGTGAAGTAGAGAGAGGTTTGGTAATCCAACCTAAACTGGTATGACTCCAATGTCAGGAGGAATCTTCCGTGCTACATGCATGCAGACCTAGTTTCTGTTAGTTCATCTTTAGGTTGTGTGACTGTGTTCCTTAGATATTTTCTGGTAAAATAATTCTGCTAGGAAGAATTTAAGGCATAAGAGGAGGCAATGATATTCTCAGGAAGAGAGGGAGGGTGTAGGGTAACAGAACAATAGTAGAATGCTGAAAGCTACATGGGAAGACATCAAATTTCATGCAGAGCAGACCCAGATAAACATTGCCCTTTGACTATAAAATACACAGACACACACAATCGATATTTTGCAGTCTTTATTAATTATATATTTGATATAATTATGGCATAATTAAGGAAAACTTTCACAGAAGAATAAGATCTGGTCTTATCTAGATAATAATATATCTATTTACTTTTGTTAGACCTTAGAAATTCCAATACACTGAAATTGTATTTCTAATGACAGAAGATTCATCTCAGCTCATAGAGGATGCATTTCATTATTCACCACACATTTACAGTCAAATAAATGAACTTGCTCATTATATGTTGTAATCTTTTTGTTGCACAATGTTTCCATTTTTGAAAGCCATGTAATCACTTCATTGTCATGTTGGCAATTGTCACTATATAATATATAAAATATTGAAAGGATGTAATTTAAGGATTTTGATCTTGCAGCATAAATATATACATGACACATAATGCAAATATACTTACTCCAGATGGTTGCTTAAAACAGACAAATCAAATTTCCCAGTAGTAACAAACTACATTTTCAACCAAAAATACTTTTTTTCCACTGATTAAAGTGGCCAAACATTCATGTCACTACAAACATGAATGTGTCGAAATAGGGGAAGGTCATGATAAAATGAAATTAGATTTTTCTGGTCATTTTAAGTGTTTCATGGAAGCTCCTGGAGATGAAAGCCCTCCCATCTGAAAGAGTCCAGGTTTTAGTTCAATTCTGCCATCTTTTGAAAGAGAACAAGCTCAGCATATTTGAGTTTCATGGGAAAAGAAGTGGATGCAGTGAGTTTAATCCACCAAGATGAAATTGGCAATACTTTTCCATAACACCTTCAAGCTGTATTTACAAGCCTTTGAGACATAGGAAAAAACAGAACACTACAGAAAATGTTAACTAGAAAAAATATATATTGGCTCAGTAAAACAAATAACCCTCAAAGCCAGGGAACTGCATATTTATTGACTCCAGCCCTGCCCTGCATAGTTACTGTTCGGCCCACGTGCATTAGCAAACAGCCTTGCTCTTCCTGCTCTGTCACTAGCAACCCCACTGCTTTTGGCAGCTAGTAAAATTAAACCTCTTCCAAATAATTCTCATGTGCACAGACTGTAAAGTGAATGTAAATTAAGGTAATGCATTATCAAAAACTTCGACTTCTTTAGAGAGCTGCCTGCTAGTCCAACTTTTACAAATGTTCTTCATTTACTTCTCACGCAAATACAAAAAGCCACCTTTGCCTCCCAACCCCCATTATATAACCAACCACCTGGCCCTAAACACCCCAACATGCCTGCTGCTGACATTGTTCAAGGACTGAGGCTCAGCACCTTTTGAAGCAAACACTGGCCCGCAGTGTCCGCATCATTATGGATGAAATGAGACATTCACACAGACTACCGAGTCTGGTGGAGGAAAAAGGACAGCATGGCTTTTCTCTCAAGGGGAGAAAAAATCTGAGGCCCTTGCTTCCATCAGCTTTCATTGTCTTATTGGGCAGATTACATGAAAGTCCTCATTTTCTATGCACAGGTTCGCTTTAGGTCATTACCTTTTACAGAAAACAAAGGAGATCATGCTGCTAGTCACATCACAGAAGGGGATATTTGCAAATGAAAAAGGGAAAAGTGGTTGAACTGGTTACACTCATCCTAGGAGGGTTTAGCATGGATTTTAGGAAGTTACAATAAGCACTTGCTGTCTCAATTCAGGGTGAGGGAGACTCTAGCAAAAGTAAGATTTAAAGTGGCCGAGGCACATTGTAGGCTGATTCCCCACAGGAGAACCTATCTGTGGGCGTGGTCCTGTGCATATCTGAGTGAGAGCTGGGCCCACACCATGCAGAACATTCTCCTACAATCTTTTATATATAAAAGCTTTCTAATAAATAAGAACAAATGGCAAAATACCAATGGAGAAAGAGTTAGTGTTCATCAACAGGTTAGAAAGACAGAGAGAAGCAAGTGCCCAATTAACATAAGATAAAAATATGTCATTTCTGTAGTGATCAAATAAATATAAATAAAAAATAAATAAGTGTAATTTTTATTGTTTTAGTATGTGAACAGTTGTAATTTTAAGAGGTATGAAATTAGTATTTTTAAACTGAAAAACATTGATTTGATTATTTGAGTAAGACATCAATCTTTACATTCTAAAGGTCATACTATAATAGATATCAAATATTTAACAGAATGTTTCTAAGAAGATTCTACATGTAGAAAATAATGGAATTTTGACAGTAATTTTAATACTGTTGCATCTTGAAAATGATGAAGAAAAGTGGGTGAACTTCAAATATTGCTGTTTCTGGTACTGTAAATTGGCATCACAATTGAAAATGAGGGACACTCAGTGAATGACCCAATACCTCCCTTCCATAACCAAATTCTTGCCTTAGCAGTCAGAGTTACACACAGCCATGAAAACCCACCCTAAGCCACACAGCCTATTTATGCAAAAGCTCTGGCTAAATTTTGATCATCAATCAATTAGTCCAAACCAGAAACACTGGGGACATTAAAAATTCTCAGTTCACCAATAACTTTAGTCAATGCCAAATTATACCATCTGGTACTTACAATATTCATTAATCCTCATATAGGATTATGTTACAAGAAGCATATTCAATCAATTTCTCATATCATATCTAATAGATATTGTAATAGCATGAATATTCTGCATAGGAGGAGCCTATTCACCCACTGATGCTTGACAAATGTTTGCCTATGACTTTCATTAATGCTTAACAAGGTCATGTTTAAACTCCAGCACACAGTGAAAGACTGTAATCCTATGGTTTTTCATGCAGAGATATCTAAAGAAAATTCAGAGCACACCCATCACTGATGTAGGACACAAATACTTAGATTGTCTCCAATAACAATTCCAGAAGTAAATATGATTAGTGTATCAATCCAAAACATCTGAAGAGATGTGCCAGTTGCCAACATAGGCTCAGATATACTAAGAAAATACATAACACTGTCATTTGCAAGCCATTATCCTTTCTCACCAGCATCTCTGCCTAGGTGAGTTCTGTAAATTGAACAGAAGCAAGACGTATGAGTTGCTTGGTTACATGAAATCAGGCTGCACAGTGTCCCACCTGTGTCTGCCTGGGACTCGTGACCACCTTTTAGGAAACTTGTCATTTTTTGAGAAAATGGAGCTACTATCGCCAGGCAGCCATGACTGTTATCTGCACAGCAGGTCATGGCTGAGCCATGTTTTCTGCTAATTAAATTCACTGTGGGAGATTCCTAACATGTATCTCCATGGGAAATGGATCTGAAAATCTGGATGTTGCCCCTAATTGCTTCTGGTAACAAGGTTATGAAACCTGGGCTGTCATACCTAGAGAAAGCAGAACTCAGATAAGTGGGCCCACTCTGGGACCATATGGGCTTCTCCCGCCTGCAGCTGGAAAAGCTAAAATTGGGCTCAGCTGCAACTGGGCACTTCCTGAACAAGGCCTGTCACTTTGCATCTTTCAGTTACTTACCTGGAAATGCCACAAGCAGGCAATTGTGACAAATGGTAAACCAGCACATGTTATTTGCCTAACCTGTGCTGAGAGATTAGCTAGGCCTCATCTAAGGTAGGGCTACTCAAAGTGTAGTCTACAGATTGGCAGCATCTACATCACCTGAGAGCTTGTTAAACATGTAAATTCTCAGACCTATTGAATCAGGGTATCTGAGGGTAGAGTCTGAAATCTGAGTCTTAGTAACCTCCCCAGGAGATTCTGATGCCTACAAAAGTCTAGGAAGCCTCAGTCTTAAAAACACTGAATTACAAATCAGTTGAAGAACATGGCTCTCTTTCTGAACCTTGGGGAGCTGATTTAGACTCTATGATCTCAGTTTCCTTGTTGCTCTGGTTACCTACTGCTCTGTGGCTCACCACTCCAAAACACAGAAGCTCAAAAAGTCACAATGGTTCTGTGAGTTGGCTGAACTCAGATGGGATGTTTACACTTGGGGTCTCTCATGTAGTTGAAGTCAGGTGGTGGATAGGGATAGAGGCATCTAAATAATCGACTCAACTAGAAGTCCAAGATTTTTGCTTCACTCACATGGCTGGCATCTAAACTGAAATGGCAAACAGCTGGCTGGGTATCTCCATAGATGGCCTCCCGCTATGGTCACCTCAGACTAGCTGGACCTGTGACATGGTGGCTGGCTTTTTCCTATATGGCACATCTGAGAAACCAGCGCCAGAGCTACCAGGTCTTTAAGCCTTGGGTCTGTGACTAGTACCATACCACTTCTGCCACATTCTTTAGGTAAAAAGCAAGCCACAGAGAAGGCCTAGAATCAAGCAGAGGGTCTTATATACATAGGAGAGGGATTACAAAAGACTGGAAGTGTGAGGGCAGGGGGAAAGAGACATACTTAGAGGCAAGTTTTTATACTCATAAAATGAAGGAGGTGGCCTATATCCCTAAAGGCCTTCATGTTTTTTTTTTTTTTTTTAATGATTTTGTGCTGCAGGCAATACCCATATTTCTTAGGGTCCATTATACCTATCTCCAGGAGGCCCATTTCTCTGTAATATCACTGCCACTCATTTAGCACTAAGCACATACAGTCTTGCATTAAGATTTGCCTTATAAATGTAGTTGCTCTGACTTCCCAACTTGATTATAAAATCCTCAAGGCCTTTCTGCCTTCTTGAAACTCCATTACCTGGTGCAGTGACCTATACCACATTTTAAGCTTTAAATGAAGATGTGATGATGATGGTGATGATGATGATGGTACAATCACTGCTATTAAATTATCCTGTCTATATGCATGAGTACAAAATAATCATTTGCAAAGTTCAAAAATAATACCACATGCCTTTTGTAGTTTTTACAGGTCTTTTTAAGGTACACTTCTTATTATAGACAAAATGGAGCTGTGAATACTATTTCCCTTAAAGTACAGTTTATTTTCAATGTATACCCTCCCTTTTTTTATTCCCCAGTATAGAGCAGACAGTATTCTGTGGTCATAAAAACATTTCATATTCCTCCTAGCCATACAGGAAGGCTACTTTCTTAACCTCCTTGAACCTAGGTAGGATCACGAAACTGAATTGTGATCCATAATCCTAGTTAGTCATATGCCACCAAAGGAAGACAGAGAATGAAAGTCCCATGTTAATTGTGACATTCTTATCATGTCAGCTCCTAGCTGGGTTGTAACAAGGTGACCTTGAAACTACAAGATAGAAACAACCTGATCCCAGATTCACTCCTTGAAGCAGAGCTACTCAACCAAGAATACCCTCGTTGCATTTTGCATGAGTGACAAACTTCCATTGGGTTGGGACATTGGACTTGGAAGTATTATAGCAGCTAACCCACACTGACTGACATATTTAGCTTATTCCCAGAGTCATCCCTGTGAGACATCATCCTACCTAAATACTTAAATTGATATTTAAATTGGATACTTTAATCAATAAATAAATTTCTACATCATTTTAATGGGGACCTATTAATGCATTTGTTTATATATTTCACATTTTAGTCAATCAAATTCATAATATTGTATCTTTAGAGCAATGTGTCACTATGAAAACAAAGCTGATCTCTTCCATCTATCTCATCATTAAATTTTCTATCACATCCCCAACAAGTCCTTGCAAGCAAACTATGTATATTTGACTCACTAGGTTTGTTATCTTTGTTCACTCTACCCCTCATCTCATTCAAGTATTTTTCAAAAACCATTTGTGAGCACCTGCTATGTGTCAGACATTATTCCATGTTCTTGAGATTCCAAGAAAAGTAGCATGTGGGCAAGAGACTGACAATCACAGCAACACAGTGAGCTCTAGAAGAAGGGGTATACAAGTGCAATGAGAGTAAAAAAGCCAGTTTTCTTAATTACACTGAAAGAGCAGAGACATTTTTACAAATGTGTTTATATCTATTCTGAGTTTTGAGAGGTGAGTAGCAGTTCAAAAGGTAGAGAAGGAGAGAAAGGGTAGATCAGAAATGGGGAACATGCAAAGACCCAAAGGTGGGAATCATTGTATCTTGCAACATGCTCCTTATAGCTGGTCTAAGGGTCTGGTTAGCATGACTCCTGAAGTGACTGAGTAACCAAAGCAAGTTCAGGAATAACTTTGAGCCCCCAGGTAGCCTTAACCTTGGAAGCACAAGAGTGATTTAGGAGGTTTTTGTCCATGACTGATTGTTCTGAAATTTACATTGTTTAACTCCAAGATTTATGTGGGTTACCTGGCCCATGTAGGGTGATTCCTGACACATTTTTAGCTAAACTTAGAGGAAGAACCTCTATAATATCCTGTAAGCAACAATGGACCTGACAAGGGATAGTTAGGCTTCCTGAAGTTCTACCATGAGGCTCCCCTATTCATAACATTAGCCTACATTGTGCACCCTCTTGGTGAGGATTTTATAACCCAAAGATGGTACCTCTGTCTGTGTTAGAGAAGGTGGCTAGTCTCTCTTCCTTGAATACTGATTGTTTGACTTCTTTTTGTATCCCAGATTTACTCAAATGGCACTGGTGCCTGATATTTCCGCTCATCTAAGCCAAAAACTTCTATTTGTCAATTTAATAGTTGTGCACAGACACATTGTGTTTGGGATGCTACAATTAGCTTGGTATGGCTAGGAATATACTGGTGACTTGCAAATGATAATGCAAGAAAAGGAATTCATGGGCCAGATCATGAAGAGTGTTATACACCATGCTAATGAAAATGGAGGTAATCTCAGGCAAATGAGAACCCAAGATGTGGTTATACCATAAAAGTGGATTTAAACAAAAGCTTCTGACAGAAAGGCAAATAACTAGCTAGGAAATTCTTGAAAAATCTAAAGGGATATTTGTCCAAGGGCAGAGGAATGGAGAGGAGGGTAGAGATTTCCAAGATATTAAAGGAGTAAAATAAACCAAATATGAAAATTTTTCAGTTTAAAGAGGGAGGAACCTGGAATGACTCTCCCAGGGTTTATTCCTTGATATGGAAAATACAGTGTCCTGGTGTCATTAGCCACAGTTAGGAGTGCAACCTGGAAGAGAGGGAGGAGATAGGAATGGGGAAAGTGGAGTTTAAGTTTAGTCTGTTAAGTCTGACAGGACTCTGAGACTTCAAGGTGAAAATTGTTGCTAGTTGGAAATGTGTTCTAGAATTCAAAATTAATGTCTTGGTAGGAGAAATGGATTTGGGAATCATTTGCACACAGAGGTGGTAATCAAAAATTATGGCTGCTGATTGAAAAGCTAGACAGTATGATGGGAAGTCATCCAGGCAAATAATCCTGAGAAAAAGGAGCATTAAAAGGTCAATGGAGAATAAAGACATACAACAGAGACCAATATGTGGCAGGGAGGTAGGGTAGGAGGAACATATACTCACATGAGGACCTTCTCTAGCTCTCCAAATCCTGTCAATCCATACCCTCCATAATGTGAAGCCTTCACAGATATGCCTCACTCATAAGGATATCTCCCACCTGATATCTGTCTCTATGGACCCAAACATGACCTAGTATTACTGTCCCTGCATACTAGCTCTTGGAGGAGATGAATAAGTCTCATTCAGTTGCAAATGACAGAAAACTCAAATTGACCTAAAGAAAAATGAAGGCAAGGCCAAGGCTAGATTATGCCTGTAGGTATGGTGATCCAAAAATTCAAAGTGGGCCTCTTTCTTCATTTCTTGATTCTGATTTTCCATGAGGTGTCTTCATTTTTAATCAGGCTATCCCCACAGGTGGATACTCACTGTTTCAGGTCTGCAATTTATATCTTAGCAACTCCAGTGGGAAAAGAGGTCCTTATTCATGATCATTCTCCACTCTGGTTATCAGGTCATGTACATAGGTTTAACTAATCACCAAGGCCAGGAATGTGCTAAACTCCAACTGGCCAGTCTGGATCATATGACCAGGAAGTGGAAGCAGAGTCCAGTTTACCTCAGGAGGACATTGATATAAGCCAAATGACAAGCACCAAGAAAAAATATTACCAGGAAAAAAAGATATTGATATTGAGTAAACAAATAAGATTTGTTTGTAGGGAGGACCATGCATGCAGTGGGCATTAATAAATATGTCTTGTTGCCTGGTCACAAGCTGCAATTGTCCACTTTGTTCTCACCATTAAATAACATAAAAATGTGTTATCATCAAGAGAAGTGACTTGTTTATGTGATAATGAGGAATCAGATACAAAAAGAAATAGCTAATATTTGTACTCTGTGGCATCCTGACTAGTGGAGCTAGAGAAAATTCAGAGTAGGGGAGAAGCATACAGCAGACAAAATGCTAAGAAAGATAGTGAGGGAGACTCAGGACTTCCTGGGAGGCTATGGGCATTTGAGAGTGAGTGGGGAGGGGGTGCCATGGTTGAAAGCCACCCAATTCTGAAGCTGCTCAGTAATGAGAATAACAAACTTAGCTGTATAAATCAAGTCTACATTATTAGAAAAGTTTGACATTTGCTAAATTACCTATGAAAACTTACCCTGGTTATCAAGATAAAAGAAAAACAAGTTTACTCATTTCAAAGCTAAATGTCAGGCTCCCTTAAAGATCTCCTAACACCTACAAATTGGAGGGGTGGGGGAGAAATTCTATGCAAATTAAAGGCAATAAACTTTCAAGACATATTCATCTCCATAACTACTCAGAAATGTCTCCTGGTATTCTTAACTGGGTAAGTGTGTCTTTCTATTGCATCTGTTTATTGGCCACTAATTTTTTAAAGGTATGCTCACAGAGCAGCATTTAGCAACTAAATTGAAACACTGAAATATAGACAAAGCAAAACTGACTCAAATTCATTTTATTCACAGATGTAGTTAGAGGTATGTCAACAGGAAAGCTCACCAAACAAATGATTTCAGAATACTAAACTATCAGTTCTAGAACTGGGAGACTCCAGCAAACAGCCAAAACAACTCTTTACAAAGCTAGAATTTGGAAGCCCCCATCTATACATGCTTCAGTGAATCAGTTATCTATTACTAAAATGCACTATCTATTAGGAATAAAGTGGGAAAATTAAATATACTTGAAATATTTATGAAACAGATCATGTAAATGTATTCCCTTGTCAGTAATTTTAAGAAAACTTTGTCTACTAAAGTATTTCAAATCAAGTATACCAGTTTTATATAAGGATGGCTATTCTTGAATATTTACAGATGATAGCCATACTATGTTTTTATTATAATATCTAAAACCCCCAAAACACATATATGTGTAATACCGTACATGTAAGTACACATACATATGAGTATGCTTTATGAAAACACATGTAAAATTGCCCAGAGTACAACAGACTTCAGCACCAATCTTAGATTTACATGCTGGCTTCCATTTATTTCCTAATGTATGGAGAGCTAATGTAGTGATAACCTGGTGTTTACTAGGGAGAGAGTGGGGCTGTTCAATTGCTCAGAAAAACTGAAAGATGAAAGAGGAGCCTGAGTGCCTCCAGGAAGTGATGTGACACCTCCAAATACACTATGCATGAGTGCTCACTCTTCCAAACCATGTGTGAGACTAGATACTTCACAGTTCTTGAGCATTGTTTAAAATTCTATCATTTAAATATTTGTAATTTAGATTCTGGATAAGATAGAAACCATATGTATACAGCTCCATAGCCACCTAGGCACCTACATCTCCTGTATTCCTCCTTTTTCTTGAAAATCATATTCTCCAGTTGAAAAAAAAAATCCTTCTTAACTACCTAAGAGACTTCTATAATTTAGAAGTATATAACTAAAATGCTTTAGTGGAACTGTTAGATTCCACATAAAAGTGAGATCATATGGTATTTGTCTTTCACTGACAAGCTTATTTCATTTAGCACAATGTTCTCCAGGTCATCCACACTGCAGCAAAAAGTAAGATTTCCTTCTTTTTTACTGCTGCATAATATTCCATTGTGTAAATGTACCATAGCTTTTTTATCCATTCATCTACTGATGGGTACTGAGGCTATTCTAATGAACAAAATAGGCATATCCTCCAGATGGCAGCAGGGTAGGAGGAGGCAGATTTCATTTCCCCCTACACACAGGAGAAAAACCTAGCCGATCTACAGAGAAACAGAGCAGAAGCCAATAGTACCACAGCATATATGAAAATAGGAGATCAAAAAACTCTAGCAGACATTGAAAAACCAGATGGTAAGGAGAATTCTTCAGGACAATAAGAGCCCAGGGATCAGTGAGGAGATCAGGGCAGCTGAAGCCCTGGGCCTGGTGCTTGCCGGGTCTGCCACAGGATTCTAGGGAGGTAGCCAGGTCAACCACTCCATCCCTCACCAAACAAGGGTTGAGCAGCAATGGGAGAGACCTGCTTGCTTAAAGTCGCAGAGAGAGAAGTTAAGGTCTGAGTGGCAAACACGCTGGGGCTGTGAGCACCCACACATAGCCCTGGGTGGAGTGGATGCTGGAGCCCCTGCGACCAGAGGTGCCTGCAATGTTTGTGGAAGACCCATAGCCCACGCTGGGAATCTGGGGAGTGCAAATAATCCAGGGGAAACCAGAGCTCACACCTCTGAATTTAGGGTGAGCATGTGCACTGCAGGAAATCCGGAACCTGCACCTGTAAACCAGGGACAGGTGCGTGCGCCCCCCATAAGAGACCCAGAGCTCACACCCATAAACTCAGAGAAAGCACGCACTCTGCAGCACCCCCAGAGCCCATGCCCCAAGGCCTTGCATGGAGAGGCCCCAGGCTAGCCCTGGGGAGAGTAGTACAAAGCTGACTGAGTGCTGAACAGGGAGAAAAGTGATATCATCACCCCTCGGCCCATTGCAGCCAGCAAGACCAGAAAAACCAGCTTCACAATTTTGAAACCAGCAAGAAGTTTCTTTGTTTTTTTTAAATATGTTTTGTATTATTTTAATCTTTTTTATCACTCAATTCCTTTTGCTTCTCTTTACTTCTTTCTTGTTTTATTCCTTCTTTCTTTCTTTTCAATTTTATCTCTTCTTCATTCCTCTTTTTTTCTCTTTTCTCTTTTTAAATACCCATGAGTGAGACAAAAAACAAACAAACAAACGTGGAACTGTGAAAAAAACAGAGTTGGATGCAAAGAGGGGGCATCCCAACAGCTGAGACAGTGGAAGCTGTGAACACCAGGATACCCAAAGGAGACAGCACCACTGATTCTCACAGGAATTCTACTGCAGAAGTTCACACCATAAACCCAGGGAGCAAGAACAGATAAATTTAAGAAACTGAGGTTAACAAGAAGAGTCTCACAAACAATAGGAAGAAAAAGAAACAATCCTCAAATGAAAGGAAAGGAGGAAGCCCCAGAAAGAATGCTAAATGAAACACAGGCAACTCAACTATCAGATTTTGAGTTCAAAGCAATGGTTGTCGGGAAGCTCCATGAACTCTCAATGAGCTACCAGAAACTACAGGGAAGCTACAAGGAACTCACTGCAAAATATATCAACATGAAAAAGGAAATAGAAACTATCAACAAGGGCCAAGAGGAAATGAAGCATACAATTTCTGAACTGAAGAACGCAGTAGAAGGAATCAAAAGAAGAAGACTGGATCAGCGAGTTGGAGTACAAAGTAGAAAAAAAACACCCAGAAAGAGCAAGAAAAGGAAAAAAGGCTCAGAAAGAATGAAGGGGCATTAAGAGAAATGCAAGACAATGTGAAACATAATAATATCTGTATAATAGGTATACCAGAAGGAGAAGAAGAGCAACGGATATAAAACCTATTTGAAAAGTAATGATGGAAACTTCCCTAATTTGATGAGAGAAAAAGTCACACAAATCCAGAAAACACAGATAGTCCCAATCAAGGAGAACCCAAAGAGGCCCACTTCAAGACACATCATAATTAAAATGGCAAAATTCCAAGACAAAGAGACAATCTTAAAGGCAGCAAGGGAGAAAAAGGAAGTAACATACAAGGGAGCCCCGATAAGGTTAACAGCTGACTTCTCAATGGAAACGCTCTAAGCCAGAAGATAATGGCAAGAAATATTACAGGTAATGAGAACCAGAGGCCTGCAACCAAGACTACTTTACCCAGCAAGGCTTTCCATCAAGATAGAAGGCAAAATAAGGAGCTTCCCAGACAAAAGAAGTCTAAAAGAATACACCTCTACCAAACCAGTTCTACAAGAGATGCTAAAGGGACTGCTTTAAGGAAAGGAAGGGAGAGAGAGAGAGAGAGAGAGAAACAGGTACAAAAAAGGCAGTGAATAAGTACCTATCAATAATGACCTTAAATGTAAATGGATTAAATGCTCCAATCAAAAGACATAGAATAGCTGGATGGATAAGAAAGCATGACCCACACATATGCTGCCTACAGGAGACCCACTTCAGGACAAAAGACCTACACAGACTCAAAGTGAAGGGCTGGAAACAAATTTTCCAAACAAATGGACAGGGGATAAAAAGCTGGGGTAGCAATACTCATATCAGACAAAATAGACTTCAAAGAAGAACCATAAAAAGAGAACCAGAAGGTCACTTCTTAATACTAAAGGGAAGAATCCACTAGGAAGACATAAACATTGTAAATATATATGCACCCAACATAGGAGCACCTAAATACATCAAGAAAATCTTAGAGGACTTCAAGAAAGATATTGACAGCAACACAATTATAGTAGGGGATTTTAACTCCCCACTGTAAAAAATGGACAGATCTTCCAAACAAAATATCAACAAAGATATTGTGGCACTGAATAACATTCTAGAGAAAATGGACTTAACTGATATATTTAGAGCCCTTCACCCAAAGAAACTAAATACACATTCTTTTCAAATGCACATGGAACATTTTCAAGGATAGACCACATGATAGGACACAAAACAAGCCTCAACAAATTCAAGAAAATTGAAATCATACAAGCATTTTCTCCAACCACAAGGCACTGAAACTAGAAACCAAACCCAAGGGGAAAAACCCAAAACCCTCAAAATCATGGAGATTGAATGGCATGCTATTAAACAATGAATGGGTTAAGAATGCAATTATGGAGGAAATAAAAAAGTTCCTGGAAACAAACAAAAATGAACTCACAACAACCCAAAACTTATGGGACACAGCAAAGGCAGTCCTCAGAGGGAAGTTAATAGCAATACAGGCCTCCCTAAAAAAAAAATAGAAGCATCTCAAACAAACAACTTAACCCCACACCTTCAAGAACTCAAGGAACAACAAGAAAGACATCACAGAGCAAGTAGAAGGAAGGAAATGACCAAGATCAGAGCAGAATTAAATGACATAGAGACTAAAAGTACGATTCTAGGCATCAATGAATCCAGGAGCTGCTTCTTTGAAAAGAGAAACAAAATTGATAAGCCTTTAAGCAGGCTCATCAAGAAAAAAGAGAGAGGACTCAAATAAACACAATAAGAAATTGAAGAGGAAAGATTACAACTGACACCACAGAAATACAAAGGATTGTAAGAAATTACTATGAAGAACTGTATGCCAAGAAATTTGAAAACCTAGGTGAAATGGACAAGTTTCTAGAAAAATATAATCTTCCAAAACTCAATGACGAAGAAGCAGAAAGCCTGAACAGACCAATAACAGCAGATGAAATTGAGGCAGTAATCAAAAAACTTCCAACACAGAAAAGCCCTGGACCAGATGGTTTCACAGGAGAATTCTGCAAAGCATTTAAGGAAGAGCTAACCCCTATCCTTCACAGACTATTCCAAAAAATCCAAAATGATGGAAGACTCCCAAACTCTTTTTATGAAACCAGCATCATCCTAATCCCAAAGCCAGATAAAGACACAACAAAGAAAGAAAACTTGAGGCCAATATCACTGATTAACATAGACCCTAAAATTCTCAACAAAATATTGGCAAACCACATCCAACAATACGTTAAAAGGATCATACACCATGACCAAGTGGGATTCATCCCAGGGATGCAAGGATGGTTCAATTTTTGCAAATCAGTAAATGTAATACATCATGTAAACAAAAGCAAAGACAAAAATCACATGATCATATCAATAGATGCAGAAAAAGCATTTGATAAGGTACAACACCCATTTATGATAAAAAACACTCAGTGAAGTAGCAATAGAGGGAGCATTCCTCAACATAATAAAGGCAATATATGAGAGGCCTACAGCCAATATCATACTCAATGGGCAAAAACTAAAATCTTTTCCACTAAGATCAGGAATAAGACAAGGATGTCCACTTTCACCACTTTTATTCAATATAGTATTAGAAGTCTTAGCCACAACAATTAGACAAGAAAAGGAAATAAAAGGCATCCAAATTGCAAAAGGAGGAAACAAAACTATCATTGTTTACAGATGACATGATAGCGTACATAGAAAATCTTATAGACTTGGCCAAAAAGCTGCCTGACCTAATAAATGGATTTGGCCAAATAGATGGATACAAAGTCAATATCCAGAAATCAAAGGCATTTTTGTATACCAATAATGAAACAGTGGAAGCAGAAATCAAGAAAAAATATATTTTTGCTATATTTGATATAGCAAAAAGAAAAATAAAATACCTAGGAGTAAACCTAACCAAAGAGGTAAAAGACCTGTATAAAACTACACAACACTGAAGAAAGAAATCAAGGAAGACACAAACAAATGGAACCACATACTGTACTAAGGGATTGGAAAAATTAACATCATCAATATGTCAATACTACCAAAAGCAATTTACAAATTCAACGCAATGCCTATTAAAGTACCAATGGCATATTTCACAGACATAGAGCAAACACTTCAAAAATTTATATGGAACCATAAATGACCTCAAATAGCTGCAGCAATTTTGAGAAAGAAGAGCAAAGTAGGAGGGATCACAATACCTGACACCAAACTGTATTACAAGGCCACTGTAATCAAAAAGCCTGGTACTGGCACAAAAACACGCACATGGACCAGTGGAATAGAACAGAGAGCCCAGAAATAAACCCAATTCCCTATGTTAAATTAATATTCAACGAAGGATGCAGCAACATAAAATGGAGTAAAAGTAGCCTCTTCAACAAGTGGTGTTGGGAGAACTGGACAGCTACATGCAAAAAAATTAAATTCAAGCACCAAATTACACCATACACAAAAATAAATTCAAGGTGGATAAAAGACTTAAATATAAGCTGTGACACCATTAAAGTCCTAGAGGAGAACATAGGCAGGAAAATCTCAGATATTTCATGCAGCAACATTTTTACTGATATGTCCTCTAAAACAGGGACATAAAGGAAAAATTAAACAAATGGGATCGCATCAAAATAAAAAACTTCTGCATGGCTAAAGAAAACAGTATTAAAATAAAAAGAGAACCAACTGTATGGGAAAACATATTTGCCAATGATACCTCAGACAAGGGTTTAATCTCCAAAATATATAAAGAACTTACAGGACTCCACTCTAAGATGACAAGCAACCCAATTAAAAAATGGGCAAAGGGCTTGAACAGACACTTCTCCAAGGAGGACATACAGAGGATCCAGAGGCACATGAAAAGATGTTCAGTATTGCTAGCTCTCAGAGAGATGCAAATTAAAACCACAATGAGATACCACTTCACAACAGTCAGAATGGCCATCATAAACAAAGCAACAAACAACAAGTGTTGGAGAGGTTGTGGAGAAAAGGGGACCCTAGTACACTGTTGGTGGAATTGCAGACTGATACAATCACTATGGAAAGCAGTATGGAATTTTCTAAGGAAACTAAAAATGGATGTACCTTTTGACCCAGCAATCCCACTGCTAGGATTATATCCTAAAAACCCTGAAACACCAATCCAAAAGAACCTATGCACCCCTATGTTCATAGCAGCACAATTTACAACAGCCAAGTGCTGGAAGCAACCTAGGTGCCCATCAGTAAATGAGTGGATCAAAAAACTATGGTAAATTTACACAATGGAATACTATGCAGCAGAAAGAAAGAAGGAGCTCCTACCCTTCACAACAGCATGGATGGAACTGGAGAGCATTATGCTAAGCGAAACAAGCCAGGAGGTGAAAGACAATACCATATGATGTCATCTTTAACAGGAACCTAATCAACAAGACAAACAAACAAGCATAATATATCCAAAGATACTGAAACCAAAGAACAGGCTGACAGTCACCAGAGGGGAGAGGGGAGGGAATTTCAGGGGGAAGGGGGAGGGTTTAGATCAACAAGTATAAAGGACACATGGACAAAAACTGGGGGGGGTGGAAATGGGAGGGAGGTGGGGAGGGCTGGGGTGGTGGGCTGGGATGGGAGTAAAAGACAGAAAACTGTACAAGAACAATTAAAATAATTTTTTTAAATAAACTAATGAACAAATAGAAACAGAGTCACATGTATATGGAACAGATTGACAGCTGTTGGAGGTGGGGAGTGGCTAGATGAAATAAGGTAAAGGGTTAGCCAAAGAACACATATGCATGACCCATGGATGTGGACAACAGTGTAGGAAGCCTGAGAGAAGGGTGGGGCTGGGTAGAGGTGGGCAAAGGGGGAGAAAGTGGGGACAACTGTAATAGCATAAACAATAAAGTATAATTAAAATTAAAAATAATAATAAAAATATAATGCTTTAGTGGAACCAAAAGTAGCTGCCTTCCACAGGGAGATGGTGTGGGTTTCTAAACCAGTGGTAGAGAGCTATCTGCATAGATACCCCAGAAAGAGAGCAGCATAGGGCTACCACAAATGGGGCCTCACCCACCATAGGGCATCTGGTGAATGTGGGCAGGATTAATGTCATTCCAACACCTCCATTTGAATTAGGCTCCCTAACGAGATATTGTGTTTATTAAGATGGCAATTCTTAACAACAGAAAGGATGTACCTTTTGTCCATTCCCTCCCAACTCATTCAGAAAACGATCTTGGTTAAAAGGGGAGAAAGCAAGTTATACTGTTTTGTGGTAGGGTCTTCTGTCCACATAGCAATGTGGCTACAGAGGCTTACACACCTAGGGACTTCTGTGCCTTGCTGTCCAACCACCCACACTCTTGCTCATATCTTTGTTACCTCCCTAGTGTTTCAAGGGTTTAGGAGTCCTAATGCCATGATGTATATGATTATCGAGTCCCTGGAAACAACCGTCTCTAATAAAGAACAAAGACTCTATGGGACTGAACAATTAATACCATTAGGGCTGCAGGAGTATTGATTGGAAAGGACCAAGTTAACAAAGGGCCAAAGAAGCTTGGAGAATGGCCCAGCTTATTCCAAGACTCAGGTTGTGACAGTTGTCTCTGGCTTTTACCTCCTAAAGCCATCTTCTTTTGGGGCTATTCCAGGTATAGGTGGATGGTCACTTAATGTAATGGTTTTTTATTTTTACTTTTTTTGGAATTATGTGGAAAGCTAAAAAGGACTAGGGAAAGAAATTCACCTTATTTTTCTACATACTTTTATGATTTATGAAAAATTGATCCACTCCCATCAGTTAGATAACATGAGTCAGAGAAATACAGTTACAATAAAGTGGCAGTGTCATTTCTAAAGGAGACCACACTCCAGTTCACAAATGATGGCCAATTAAAATAAGTTATTTCTGTGGTGGAGCTGTGTGAGATGAACTATCACCCAAGATGAATTAAAGTCTGAGCTTGGAACACTTCCTATTGACTAGTCTGCAGTATAATTTATAATTATTTCTGCTTATGCAAGAGGTGGGGCAGAAGTGCCAGGAAGAAAACTGACCTGGAACTCACCTGGTATGAATACAAGTAATGAAAGAGGTATCTGCTTGTTCATGTTTGGATCCGTAAATATTTTTGCAGTCATCATAGTGTGAGGTACCTACATGAATGTAGATATATGGGGATATGTACAAGGGGAGACCCTCCAAAAAACCTGAATTACTTTCTGGACAGTTGGCCGCTTATAGTACAGGCTTCCCTGCTAGGGGACTGTACTAGGAACCCATTTGTATCAGTATACCAGTTGGTGTTGTTGTGAGAGGCTATGTTCAGCATCAGTAAATTATTTCTGAAGACTCTTTCAAAGTGTTTGCCCATTTCATGATTGGTGATTTACAAGCACACCTGCCCACACCAAGCTGAAGGTTCAGCAGTTTTTGAACAAAAATGGCATGGCTCCTGTGCCCCTCACTCCCTCTTTACCTGATGTCACCCCAAGCCACTTTTTTTTTTGTTTGTTTCCCTGGATAAAAAAAGGAGTGGGGGGTGACATCCAAAGGGAAATTGGACTTCCACATTTTGCCCATGTGGAAGAGGTGAAACAAAAAAATTGGCAGAAGCACTAAGAGGTATCAAAATTGATTAGTTCAAAAACTGGAGCAGTGGGAAAAACACATCTTGATAGTTGTATTGCATCAAGTGGAGAGTACTTTGAAGGCAACTAAAGTTTAAAAATGTAAGAATAAGTACACAATTTTTAATAAATAAATCCCAGGGTTCTTTGGATCCCCCTCTCATATAGAATCTCAGCAAAAAGCTCCTAACCCCAAAATATCCAGCCAGTGGCTTGCCAGTAAACAGTGTCACCTGCTCACATCCTGGGATCCTGGGATCCACCTTTTTGTGCTTTTGATATACTTTTTGTGCTTCTGAACTTATACAGTTCTATTGTTTCATAATGAAACAACTCATAAGGAGAGTGAGGGTGATTTTTTTCTATTTGTTGAGGGTGATTTTTCTTCTTTTTTAGATACCTCTGAACTTTCTAAGACCTAACATAAGTAGAACCCTAGAGTTCACAAAATAAGAACTACATTACCTCAATCATGCCAGCCATTATGATTAGTTGGGGGCAGGGGGAGGAATTCCAATAGCTCTATCTCTGACTCTTTCTATACCTTTGTTTTTCTTGCTCTCTTCTGTGTCTGTATATTTTTGTATATTTTTATATCACTGTTTCTTCATAACTTTATGTATCTTCAGATGTGGAGTGTTTCTCTAATTCCTCTTTCTGTATACTCTCTACCTCAATTTTCTCTTAAACACACATATGCACACACATACATATATTATCATAAACACACACCACTTAAGATTTGGAGGCACAAAACTCAACATAAAATCTCCTTTCTTGTCTAAACCCTTAAATATGGTCCCAGAGCCAGTTGAATCAAGGAATACTGATTCTTACCTCTTTTAGATCTGTTTAGCTGAGGCCTTTTGCACCTGCCCTACAAATTTCTCCATACCGGACTCAGGCAATGGCCCTATGTCAAATCAGCAGGAATGGAAAGGCCAAAGGCCTGAAGATGGGCCATTCAATGTGAAGCCATCCTAGAAACTAATATTTTTATGTTGGGCAAGATTTATCATGCAATTTACCCTCTTAGCAAAACTTTAAGTGCACAATACAGTATTGTTAATTACAGGCACAATGTTGCACAGCATATCTCTAGAACATAGTCATATAACCAAAACTTCACACCCTTTGCACACAGCCCGCACTCCTGGGCCCAGATCCTAGAAACCGTCATTCCATTCTCTGTTTCTATGAGTTTGACTACTTTAGATTTTTCATACAGTGAGAACTGCACAGTATATGTCCTTCTATGACTGGTTTATTTCACTTAGCATAATGTCCTCCAGGTTCATCCATGTTATTGCATGTGGCAAGATTTCCTTCTTTTTTAAAACTGAATACTATTACATTGTTTGTGTATAGCACATTTTCTTTATCCATTCATCCATCAATGGACACTTAGGTTCTTTTCACAACTTGGCTATTGTGAAGAAGGCTGCAAAGATCATGAGGATGCAGGTATCTCTTCAAGTTCCTGATTTCAATTCTTTTGGATGTATGCCCAGAATCTAATCCCATTAGAATATTAAAACTCATGCCTTGTTCCAAAAATACATTATTGCTTTGCTTGGGGGCAGCAGTGGTACAATGCCCCACTCTACCAGTAATATCCCTGTCTTATTCCCTGGCTCCCCCAAACATGTCCTGATATACTGCCCAGTTCTTACAGTTTCTGCTTCATTCATTTCTTCATTCATTCAATTAATCAAGATTTATTGAGGATCAACTAACTATATGCTGGATTCTGGCTAAGGTGATATCGAAGAGAAAAATGGTAACATCATCCATTCTCTTAGAGGTTGCTGAGTAGTTGAGAAACTCAAGCTCTACCTCCAGTCCAGACCAAATCCCTGTGTTCTATCTCCTCTCTCAACCTCTCTAATCCTGCCTGATTTTGACTCAGTTCTCTGCTTCTCCTGCTCTGGACCTTGATGGCCCAAACTACTTCCTACTCCTGTGACTACTCCATCCTCCAAATATGCCTGTTTCTCAGATGTTTCCCTACCCTGCCATCTCACCTTCTAAAGGATGCTGATACCTATTAGAGGTGGAGGGTTAAATTTTCTCAGCATGAAGTTCATTTCTGTCTCTCAGAAAGAATAGTCTGCTTCTTGAATTTAATTATAAATGAGAAACTCCTTCAGTATGGATGTGTTGGGGCTCTCCGTGTGAAGTGGAGAACTCTGTTAGATTTTTTTCACACATCATAATAGTGGCAAGAGGGCTTCAAGCTCATCTGTGAGAGGAGATACCACTCTTAATTCCCAAAGCCTCATAAATAATCAGTTTCCATGAGAGGCTGGGTAGAGAGCCTCGGAAGTCCATGTATCTGCTTGGCCTTCTGAGTAATGCCTCTTCTCAGTGTATAAAGACAGCAGCTATTAACTTATTGATGTCAAAATTGTCTCTGTGTGTGTTTATGTGGCGACACCCATTTCCTTCCACTCCTTGAAACCTGAAATCTTTACTCTTCATGCTATTGTATGTCCATAGCATAAGTCATTGGTAGCCTCAGGATTCACAGAATTCCTTGCACCCTATGCTGTGCCATCTGTTTCAAGCAAGTCTTTATATAGTCTTGTTGTGTGGCAATGGGAAAAGATCTCCAACTCCCCTGGGAAGACTATCATGAAATCATACTCATAAATCTGTTCACTCTTTCCACCACTTTGCTTTTACCAGAATTCTTGTAAATATGTTCTCTGTCTTACAGTTAATAAATTAAAGGAATAAGTAACAAGGAAAAATGAAGGCTGGATCTCAGAACACATCACAGAGACTTAAGGGTGAGAAGCTTTCAGTGGTGACTTGTGTTTGTCCTGCTGGACTCTGGGGTATGTCCACCCCCTCAGCAGCAGCTGTGGGGGTGGGTGGAATGTTCAAATGTGCTCCATGCCCTCCCTGGGGTCTTGATTCCCTGGGCAAAGCCTTCCAGCAAAGCAAGGGAATGAAATGTGTCAGCTACTGAGTCTGTGGTTTATGTTTCTTACAGTAGAACTCAAAGCAAATATTTCAGCAAAAGAAATGATCCTTGATATATGTGAACATCACTGAATTAAGAAAGTCACTAAATTCACTGCAGTTACAAAGAAGTGGGGAAAAGGACAAGAGAAATAGGTTGATTCATTCCCTCCTTTGCACTTCCAAGATCTTGGCTTTCCCCTCATGTTTCCTCTTGTACCTCTCCCTGCCTCCCCTCACATGTTTCCCTTGACTTTTATCATCATTTCTCTTATTTTCCTTATCCAGACCTTGAAACGGAAATAAGAGTAACAAGAGTGAGAATTTGTGCACTCTTCTTTCAAGGGAAAAACCTGGGTTCAGAACAATAAACATTTTTCCCTGCCTCTCTGACACCTCCCACCTCCACCCAAAGGTTTCAGACACCTTAAGGACTGCAGAAAGATTTAGTTTATTTAATCAGAGGTAGCCAGGGCACTGTGACTGGAAATTTGTAGTAAATTCCACAATTAAGGGGTAGAGCAGCTAAAAGCTTCTTTTCAAAGGGACTCAGAATTATGCTGTGAACAAATTAAATTGCTTGCTGCTTCCATTCCCACCAGGTGACTGGGGACATATGGTGACAAAAGATGGAGCAAATATATTCAGTCTGGATCCTGGTTTTCAAAAAAAAAAAATGTTGAAAAGCTAAAATCCCACATGGAATTTTTAAAAATTGGAAGGGAGGAAGTTTTGACATCTAATGCTTTTTCAGAACATGTGGACCTGTTCTTTGGGTAACCACAGTCTGGTAGTCCCACAAGCAGGGAGTTACAGCCCTGAAGCTTCCAAATAAATAAAATCTTGGACAAAGCCAAAGTGGGGAAGGATTGAGGGTGGGATGGAGGAGAGTGGTGGCAGGAAAATGGAGACAACTGTACTTGAACAACAATAAAACATAAAATAAAATAAAACAAGAAACAAACAAATTAAAAAAAACCCTTATTTAATCTCTCCAAATCTTCACCATAAGGCTGACTTCTCACCATGCAGTATTCCTTAAATGATACAAAGTTTGAGTGAAAGGGCTAGGTGAAAAGATCAGATGACAATGGGATACCAGAGGTGGCTGTCACAGATGGAAGATGCTCCTCAGACATTTTAATCACATTAAATTGCCAACAAAATCTCAGGCCAAGCAACAAAATTCCAACATCATCAAATTGATCTTTATGCAGGAAATTAATAGGCTAAAAGGCAGCCCAGAATGAAATCTAATCACTTAATTAAGGAGTTACATCACCTTTGCCTGGATAACAACAGAAAACTCCAGTGTTGCATTCACCAAGCAAAAGCACCAAAGGGAACCTGCTAAAACCCAACCTCATGTGGACAAGGTCACACAATAGCATAACAGTGAAAGAGAAAGCTGCACAGACCAATCAGACCAGCACAATGCTGGAAGTAGGTCGATTCACAGTAATAGATGAGAGTTTTATAATATGGTTTCTAGCCAGAGCCTCTGGAAACTAAAGAAAGCATCCCACCATCAGCCTGTTGGCAATGAATTCCTAAGGTCACACAGGCTGATTTCCACATTTGGTTCCCTTTCTATTGCAACCTACTTGTCCCACAGAGCATCTTTCCAGGCCCCAGAATGAAATACAGCCACCCCACCACCACCTCCACCCTATTGGGAGGCTTAATTACTTCTTACAGATTACTTCAGAGAAAATACAGAGAGTAAAACAAACCAAGATATATAGGGGAGTAATTTATACACTTCTTAAATTCCCATCACCATCATCTCTAATGTAATACTGATCCTATTTTTAGTTGCTCCTCCAAAAGCTTTTTGAAATTTGCATTTTCCTTTCTCATTTAGACAGTCCCTAAACCTGCACTCCTTCATACGCATGATATGTGGGTGATCACAGCAGTCATCACTGCTATAGCTAATGTGGGACCTGGTCTACAGAGCACCCTCTTCCTAAGGAAAGGCCTTCATGTACACTCAGGATGACACAATAAGCATCCATGGATGTGATTGGGCCCTTCTCCTGCTCAAGAGGGTAATTGAATTTGGGGGACATCCCACACTGAATATACTTTTCAAAATGGCATTTAAGTCACTCCCTCACATGCCAATAAGCAAAGTACATCTTTGTTGTATATAGGTAGAAATGCTTGGGATACTACATATAGGTAAAAATTCACTCTAAATTTTAGGAGTGGTCTATAGAAATCTATTATATTTCATCATGCAACCTTAAATGAACATTTATAAACCATAAAAATAATGTTAATTTACACATGAAGCTTTTCTATGATCTAGCAATTTCACTTGGATTTTATTCAAGAGAAATATAAACATATACCCACAAAAATTTTGTATAAGAATATTTATAGCAGCTTTATTCATACTAGCCGAAACTGGGAAATAATCCAAATATCCATCAACAGGAGATCTGAGAAAAAATGTTTATGTATTCTTACGATAGAATACTATTCAGCAATAAAAAGAAACAAACTTGATATATGCAGCCACACAGATAAATCTCAAAAAATAAACAATACTGGATAAAAGAAGTTAGAAACAAAAAGTACACCTTATATGATTCTATTTATATGAAATGCAACAAAAAGCAAAACTTCTGTTATGACAGAAAACAAGAGTGATCAACTGAGCATAGGAGGAGCTGATTGGAACAAGGAGGAAAGGTGTCTCCAGGGTGATGGAAATGTTCTGTGTCTTAACTGGGGTGTATGTTACATGGATCATCCATACTTATTGATCCAAGCACTTATTATCTATGCATTATACTCTTTGTAAGTTATACCTCAATTACTATAAACTCAATTTTGTGTTGTTAAATAAGTACATCATTAAGTCAGTTCCTCTGAGTGTCCCAGTCACCTCCAGGTAAGCCAGCATTCCAATGTCTTGGCAGTAGATTCTAAAATTCCAAACCCTAGAAAACTGTAGGTGGTACCTGAGGCCATTTCTGTCTATGCACACCAGCAGAAAACACACGTAATCAAATCACAAGAAAAAGAAAGGAGCTGTGTGCAGGCTGCATTCCAGGATCTACAAAATATCTCCAGAGCAATGAGTGCTTCTGAAACACTTCCCAAATCTGCAACTAAGAGCAAAAAGAGAGAAAGAGCTGGAGTTGACAGCATTCAATAAATCATTAAACACTATCAGCATAGTTATCTGCTTGGGGTGAGTGCTTTTAAACCTTGATTGAAATTTCTCCAATAAATCAAGTAGAACAAGGTGATTTTGTAATTACTCATAAATAACATTTCCACCCTTGTATCTTACATAGAATACTAGGATTTGAGACCTACTGGCAGCAAGATGAGCCTCAGAAGACAATGCAGCAAGCACATTATGGTGCCAGCCTTAAAATTTAAGAGCGAGTCCAGATTTGAAAAAAAAAACACAATGTTTTTAAAAAAAGGAGTATAAAATAAACAGACTCCTAGATACAGAGATTAGACTGGTGAACGCCAGAGGGGAGGGGCAGAAGGGGCTGTGTGAAAGAGGTAAAGGGATTAAGAAGTAAAATTGGTAGCTACCAAATAGCCATGGGTATGTAAAGTATAGCATAAGGAATATAGTTAATAATATTTTAATAACTATGTACGGCAGCAGGTAAGTACTAGAGATATTTGGAGGAACACTTTATAAAGTGTATGATTGTCTAACCACTATACTGTATACCTAAAACTAATACAAAATAATGTTGAATGTAAACTATAGTTGAAATATATTTTTTGCCCAACATACACATGTTGGGCAAAAGTAAGTTTACAGTTATTTATATGGAAAATGATACAATAATTAATAAATAATACAAGCAAACTCTGTGTTTCACATACTCACAACCATAAACCTACTTTTGGCCTACCTTGTATATGTGTGTAAACAGAGGAGTACTGTCATTGCTAGATTATATTCTAACACAAGGCAATACAAGATTGATTTTAACCTCTTCATCCTTAGGTCTAGCCTCTGGAAAGTTAAAAAGCACAGAGGACAGGCATAGAGAAAAACCTAGAGAAGCACAAACCCAATGTCCATCCCCATTAACCATATTTTGTGAGCAGGATAACCATGGTGATTTTTAATCCCAATGCAAATGCACTGAATATCTTAATTTATATGTCTTTGCCAGCTCTAATTGCTCCTCAGTTAGATAGCGAATGTTTATGGTAGCTTCATTTCCTGCCAACGAGATAATACAAGCTTAAAGTGTCCTAATTGGAGTGAACTGTATGGGTCTTTAATTTCTTGGTTAGGACCCAATCACTCAATATTTTCAGGTCATAACAAAAAATTTAGAATCTTAATTTAAAATATTATTTCTCTTCACATTAGAACTAAAACCAGAATGCTAATAATGAATGAATGTATTATTTGCAATTTTCTTAAGAATATAGGCTAAATTATCTTTATGAGGTCAGGTTAGAAGCCCCACCCCACCAGTTCATGAAATAAAGTTGTTGAAAATTAAGATGTAAACTACCTTTCTCATAGGTCATTGTGACAGGTGGTGCTGGTGCCCCAGTAATGGTGACCTGCGGCAAACAACTACCAGCTCTTTGTCTGAGGGCTTCCTCCTGCTCTAGCACAAAAGGCTGTTCACAAGTGCTAGAGAGCTTCTCACCACTTAACTGTGTCCAACACTGTCCCCTAGAGGTGCCCACCCTATGGTAGCGATTCATGGTTGTCCATGAGGTAACCTGTCATTAACACGTAAAGACTGGGATTCCTTCCCTTCCCTGTCTCCACTCTTCACTCCCCTGTAGGAACTTCCTGCAATCACAATCAACATAACTGATTTACACCCCAATCTTAGTCTCAAGGTCAGCTTCTGGAGGAACCCAAGCATATCCATAACCATGATTTTGGTTAGACCCACACCCAGAGGCCCAAATCTTGATAAAAGTTCTCCGTGATTCAGGAGAAGTAAAAAGACTTCCCCTCTGACCTCTAAGAATTATACATTGCTTCTGTAATAGACAAAAAAAGGGAGAAGTCTGGACTGACATTCTAATGACAGACCATAGGGAACTCTCTGATTGTCTGATATTAAGTTCAGAAAGGTTAGGGAAATTATTTTCCCTCCCCTGTGTGTGAAAAGATAAAAATCCCAACAGTGTTAACCCTGCATAGGAACAGGTGTATTGCATGCCAGCAAGAAGTCAGTTGTTTGTCCTATGTCTCTTAGAAGTAATCTTTACACAGCAAACCTCTGTCGGGATATTTTCTCCCATTCTTCTCCCTGTTGGCCAGCCTATCAACTCTGGAATCCTCTCTAAGACCCTTCATCAGTACTTGTAAAAGTATTTGGAACTTTTTGTAATGCCCATGGAGTTCAGACTGTAAAGAATCACAAGTAGAGTGTTGGAGGTGGATAATGAGGTTCTCAAAATTTCTATTCATCTTCAAAGAAGAAAACAGTAACCATTCAAAAGCTCCAAGAGACCAGGATATTAGATCATTTTGTACATTCTAGAGACGACCCAGTTCTCAGTTTTTAGGCAGGCCCATTCATGTGGGAAGGAAACTGGACTGGTAGTAAGGAAATATAAGTGTTGTCCCCACTCAGCAACAGTAAGCTGTGTGACATTGGTAGGTCAACTTGATCTTTCCTTGGTCTTGGTTCCATTATTTCTAAAGTAAGAGGGAGTAAACTAAAGAATTACTCAGCTCTTCAGTTCTATTCTCAAAGAGTGATGCTAATTCAAGTAAGTAATGGTAGTTGTAAAAAAAAAAAAAGAAAAGAAAAAGAAAACAGAAAATTTAAAAAGGCTGTGATAATCTCCTAGACTTAAATGTGTCCTAATTTACAAATATTGGTTTGGGAAGTTTTTGTGATTCAAAGCACCCTAACCTAAATTCTTTAAAAATTCCAAACAGCCTTACTGGTGGAATTCAGAAAATAATTTTTTCAGCAAGATAAGTCCAGAACCTAGGAACATAAATTGTAAAAGGGCAAATGTTCAAGAGGTTACAAAGGATTTAAGATGAGATGATAAAGTTAGAAGTCCTCATTTTGAAAGAGTATTCTAATCACCATATCAGCTGGAAATAGAAATACTAACTTTTTTTTTTTTTTGAGCATCAGCCACTCCCTGTGGCAGCAAGAAATGTGTGGAATGGAGGTAAGGCTTTGGGCTCATCCTTAATCTCTGATTTCCTCATTATCAGTATGAATGCACACATTCCTATGTTTTTTATTTGTTCACAAATTGCTTTTCAAATCAACTACAAAATACCCTAGCCCTTACCCTTACCCCTTGTTTCCCCACAGTTTGCTGTACCTACAACTCCTCAACATAAAAATTCTGAGCATATATAATTACCTCAAATACAGAGGTAGATGTTACATCCATTCTACAAATGAAGAAAGAAAGCAAGGTTCAGAAATGTTAAGTAACAAATGGTAGTTGAGACTCTAACCCATGTCATCATGGCTCCAAAACACTGGCAATATTTTTGTCCTTTTAATATTATTCATTTTATTTTTATCACATGTATAATAATACCCCTTGTAACACAAAAAAATAGAAAGATGGCCTTGGCTGGGTGGCCAAGTTGGTTGAAGCATTGTCCTGTACACCAAAAGGATTTGACTCCTGATCAAGGCAACCAATCGATCCAACTGACATTTCCCTTATCTCTCTCTCTCTCTCTCCCCCCACCTCTCTGTCAACAAATCCTCAGGTGAGGATTGAAAATAGAAAGATGTAAAATATGATAATTGCTTAACTTTAGGATCTTGACCTTTGAAAGGCATTTTAGTCTTATTTTTATAAAGTAATATATGTCTGTCTCTTACTGGTCAAATTTATATTGATATTTCTCCAGAATCTCTACAGATTTTTCTTTTTCACATTTGCATATTTGATAAACTTAGGGTTAATTTTTATATGTTAATAAGATATGGATTTGGTTTTTATTTTCTTCTGTAGATAACAACTCTCATTCAAAACATCTTTCCCTAGAGAACTGAAATCCCACCTTTGCTATATATCTAGTTCCCATTTGTATATGGTTCTACTTCTTGACTATTCTGCCTGTCCATTTTTTTTGCCTGCTCCAGTAGCAATAGGTTTCAATTACAGTGGTGATGACTGAAAAATGGCCTTCCAAAAATAACCACATACTTTAATCACTGGAACTTGTAAATGTTACTAGAACTGGAAAAGGAGGCTTTGCAAATATAATACAGTTAAGAATTTGAAAAAGAGGAGACCACCTTAGATTGTCAGGGTGGACCCTACATGCCATCCACAAGTGTTCTTTTAAGATGGAGAAGAAAGTTATTGAATACAAAGGACAAGAGGAGGCACTGTGAGCATGGAGACAATAAAGTACAGTATAGGAAATGCAGTAGCCGAAGAACTTATACGCATGATCCATGGCCATGAACAATGACGGGGAGATTGTCTGAGGGTATAGGGGGTGCTGGGTGGAGGGGGAAAGGGGGGAAATCAGGACAACTGTAATAGCATAATCAATAAAATATAATTTAAAAAAATAAGTCATGCAGCCACAAGTCAAGGAATGCTGGCAGCCACCAGAAGCTGGAAGAGTCAAGGCACAGATTGTCCCCTGGAGCATCCAGAGGGAGCAGCATCCTGATGATGCCTTGATTTCAGATTTCTGGCTTCCAGAATTGTGAAAGAAACATGTTGTTTTAAGCCACCAAATTTGTAGTAATTTATTATAGCACTGACAAGAAACAAACACAATAACATTTTGCATTTTTAAATGCCAAGTCAAGTCCCTAGCTATTACTCTGTTTTCACTTTCTCAGCTTCCTTAAACATTTAGTCTCCAAATAGAATTTAATTATTTTGAACAGGTCCAAGTTAGATTGAAATTGTATCAAATACATATGCTAAATTGGGACAAATTGGTATTTTATTATATTCATCCTCCTATCCAGTAATATTTTTCTCATTTTATCTTGTTTTATTTCCTTAAGTAAGATTTTATAGTTTTCAGTGTCCTCCATTTCAGACTATATATTTTTCATTTTATTTTTATCCTATATTTTTCCTATATTTATTATCCTATATTTTTCTCATTTTATTTATCCCTAAATATCTTATTTTTGTTACTATTAAGAATAAAAATTTCTTTGTATTTCTAACTTGATATTTAAGTTATGTAGAAAGGCTATTAACTTGTATATTAATCCAATCCCTTTCACCTGCAATTTCCATGTTCTCTTGATGATATCAATACTTGTTTTAGCGTGGTCTCTTAAATTTTGGAAGAATGCAACAACTGAGTCTGTTACTCTGCTGTTTTTAAGCTGATTATTGTCTTTACTAGTTTTATTATATCAGTTAGCACTTGTGAAATACTATTCAATTTTAATAGTAATAGAAGTTATCCCTAATTTTTCATATTTTAATGCAATTAGTTTCAGGGTTTTACCATTCATTTTCATTCTTTTTATTAAGTAAATAGTCTTTATTCATGACTACTTATTTCCAATTATTCAAATTTTATTTACAATGCTTAAGAGGAATGAATGCTGAATTTTATAAAGTATTCCTTTAGTATCTAATGGTGACATCATATGGCTTTCACTCTCTTTAATTTATTGAGGTAAGGAACTAGGTTGACACATTTCAAATTTTAAATCTCCTGGAATTCTCTGAATACATACCATTTGGGTGTGGCCTTCTTATTCTTCCACTATTTTGCTGAAACCTCTTTACTAACACTTTACTTCAAAAAATTCTGCGTCTATTGTAACCACTCAGAAACTCCATTTCTTTGGCATAACCCTTTCTCCCTTCTGTCTGTCCACTCCCTTCCTTAATCATTAAACCCTAAGAACATCAGATTCTGGTCAGTATCCTACTGTCTTAAGAACAAAGCCTCAGGTCTGTTGAACACAGAAGCAGAGTTCCAATCAAACTAAAGATAGCATCTTCACTTCAGTTGTGTCAGAGGGACTCATCAACTACACCTTCACGAAAGCAAACAGAACAATGCCATGGCTGAGAAAGGACCTGTTATAACTACTCCCCACCCTGGCCTCAGCTAATCAGTAGAGCCTAGGGCCGAAACTCCTTTAACCACAGTGATTAATGATTTTCCCCCTACATAATCCATCCCTTGGAAGCCATGGAAGCCAGCTGTTTAGCCTTAGCTTACCTGTGTTTCCAGGCTTGGCTCCATTTTTTTCAATAATAAACTTTTAAAATCTTTACTCCTGTTCATGTATGATTGGGCTTTTTGTTGCTCACAGGTGAATGAACCCCTTAAATCTGGTAACACTATGCCACAAATAAATTGATTCAGAGCTTTACTTTGTATATGAACCTTACCAGATTTTAACATTAAGATTATATCAATTTAATAGAATGAATTGAATAACTTTTCCTCATTTTCCTGCATTCTCTAATAATTTAAATATTCATAAATTTAAAAATTAAATCAAATTTGACTATACAACTATCTGGAACTGGTGATTTTTTAAATGGTGGATATTTATTTAATTATTTTACCACCAATCTACTGGTAATTGACCTAACCAAATATTTTAATTCTTTGTTGCAATATACTTACATGTAATATTCTCCAATAAATGTTTAAATCTCTCATGGACCTGTAGTTTCTCTCTTATCACACATGTTGCACATTTTTGTTTTTTTTTCACCAATCATGCTCGTCAATTTTTCTTATTCATCTCTTCAGTAAAACTGCTATAGTTTGGTTTCCTTTCTACTATACTATTTTTTCCTAATTCTGTTTTCTTTGAGCATTTATAATTGCATCTTTCTTCCTCTTTTCTTTTGTCCATTTTATTTGTCCTCCTAATTTCTTAATTTAAAAATATTTACTAATTTATACTCCTTTATAAATAACAAAAACAATAAAGATACATCTTGTATAATATTGTTTTAATTACATGCTATAGTTTTTGGTACAGTGTTCTTTTTCCAGTATTTTTCAAATACCTTGAATGGTGTGTAATTTCAGTGTAATTTCCTTTTTGATCTAGTAATTACTTGGAAGAATATTTTTAACTCCCATGTAGTTAATGTTCTTTCTGGCCTTTTTTATTACTAATTTCTAGCTTAATTGCCTCTAATCAGTAAATATGGCCTATGAAATCTCTATTTTAAATGTTTTATTAAGATTTTCTGTTTTACAGCTAAATATATGATCGATACTAGTCATTGCTCCATTAAAATAGGAAAAATGTATATTTTCTGTTTCTAGCTTACAAAGAGAAGGGTCTATACTCATTGTAGTATCTGTATCCTAACCTGTTTCTACTACATTGAGTTTAATGATTATATTCTTCAATATACTGTTCCTTATATTTTATTTGATATTTGAAATTCAGAGAGCTACTATCAACAGTTGTATTATAATTGTACTTTGTCAAATTTTTATTAACTTACTAGAGTGTTTTTTGTTTTGTTTTGTATTTGGCAGATGCATAATTTTTGCAACTATTGTATCTTTTTGTTGAATAAAACTTCTATGGTTATTTATTCTTCTTTTCCCTGTTTAATGTTTACTCTTTGTATTTTATTTTGTCCGATTCTATTTTCTAGCATATTTTTGATAAACTCTTTATTACCCATATTTTATTGTCACTTGGTTTTATGTATAATTCTAAAAAGCATGTAGTTGGTTATTTTTCACTTGCACAATTTGTTAATTTATCTACTCTGAAAGGAGAATTTAGCTGATTTATATTAACAACTGATGTAGTGTTCATTTGACCAAATTATTTTATTTGTTCTCCCTTGTATTTTGTTGTTTCCTTATAGTTATAAATATATAAAAGCAGAGGCCATTTCTGTACTTTGTACATTCACCTATCTTGAGATTCATGTTGTAAATCAATTCTTATTTATTAGACAATGTACTTGGATATTTTCCTCAAGGTTCATGAAATTTATTTGCTAGATACATTCTCTCCACACTATTCTCTAGGACTTGGCAACTCCAAAAATAGATGGCTATTGCTGCCCTGGCATATGATACCTTAGCTGGGTATATAGTTATAGAGCCCTAATCCTTTCCTCTGAATTGTTTTTTAATGAGTAGTTCAGTGCTGACCCCTTAAGGTACAAATGCTAATCTTTTCCCCATACAAGGTCCAATAACAGCCTGGATATCTAATGTGTCATTTCTAGGTTTACAAGGTCTTAAGCTCAGAGAGCCTTCAAAGCTCATAGGCCCCAAGAGGTATGTGCAAACCCTCTCCAAGGTCTATGCTGGATGGACCACTCCAGGTAACAACAAAATGTATAGACTTCAATCTGGACCTCCACAGAAACCAGCCACCCTTGCCTTGGTTCCTGGGCTCTCCTTCCTCCTGGTTCCCTAGAAAGCTCAGGGGCATGAGTGGCCTCAGACGTTCCCTTCTGGCTCTTAGCCTATTTTGTTTCTACAGAGAGGAAGCAGAAGGGGTAGGGATATAGAAAGGAATTTTAATAGAGTCCCAGGCCACCATCTTTCCAGTATACTTCATATTTGTGTGACTTTTGTATACACTTTGTCATTACAATGACCTTCTAAG
Organism: Anoura caudifer; assembly: GCA_004027475.1. NCBI lineage: Eukaryota > Metazoa > Chordata > Mammalia > Chiroptera > Phyllostomidae > Anoura > Anoura caudifer. Next base: position 42,217 of record PVKU01006352.1, read on the forward strand.
TAGAGAGGGAAACTACAACACTTTTTACAGAGGAGAGCATAGAGGACCAGGCAGTGGTTGACTTATCCAGAGTCATGTGGCTAGTGAGTCACAAAGACAGAACAGAACAAGGGTTCAAGTGTTCTGATATCCAATAATTTCATTACCCTAAGGGTTTTCCAAAAGCGTGGTTTGCTTCATTCATATCCAAAACACATCAAACAGAATATACTACCAGAAATGGAGAATGGGGGGATGGTATGTGTGTGTGTGTATAAATCCCTTCTATTATCCTAGCAGCAAAAAAGTAAATGGAATGCTCAGATATTCAATAGCTGTACTTTTATTTTAACTCACTATATATATATATTTTTTTCATTATATTCTATATTCCTACTCAGGCAGGTATTCTGTTCTATACACAAACTTGTTAGGAGTCTGAGAGCCTGTATGATTTTCCTGAATCATGACCAACTTCTTTTGGAAAACTATGGAAAATTATCCCCTGCATCTCTCATAGATATCATTAATAAGATTTATTCCAAAAGTTGCTCTTTGATAAGCACTGCAAGGAAGGAGAACACTGGAGCACAGGGAGAGAGAATTGGCATCATTTCCCAGTGAAGTTTTCAGCACAAACATTTTAAGTGCAGTGAGCGATGGGGAACATACTAAAATCTCCCTATGTGTTATATTTTGTAAAATCATAGTGTTGTTTTCTGCAGGAAAGCTGAGAAAAAAAATAGGTTTGAATCGGTGATTTAAATCAGTGCATCACTTGGGGGGCTTGATGAAAAACAGCTTTCTGGAGCCCACCCCAACACATTCTGACTCAGCAGTTCTGAGATGGCCTGAGATTCTGCATTTCTATGAAATCCCCAGGTGTTGTTGAAGCTGCAGCTAATTGGACAATTCTGTGAGGACCATTGGCTTCAAGAAAATGCAGCTAGCCAACATGGAATGTGGTAGTGTATAGCTGAGGTTTGCCTTTCAAGGCCATTTCTGTTCTTTCCTATTCCCTCTCTCCCATCTCCAAGCCCTGAAGTCTTTCTACCTTTTACTATCTGTTAACAATTCCTGGCTGAATTCAGTGAGAAGTGCTGAATTTCAGTTTGCACCATTTTCCAAAATTCTTTCATTTTAATAGGATTCAGTTGAATACCAAAATCTTCAAAAACTGAATGACCCTGGAGAAACTTTTGCATAAATAGAGTATACCTGCTTTGCACCTTCTAAACTGTTCTGTAAAGGTAACTTCATACCTCATGTGTAATTTAAGCTCAGTCTTATTTGTTTTAAGATGGCTTCACATACTGGAGACAGGCAAGAAAGAATGGCCAGACCTTAATTATTTTTTTTATTGTTGGATCTTCCTAGAAGTGTGCTCTGAGCTGTAGCATCAATAATGCATATTTCATGAAAGTAAAAAGGGACTGTCTTGGGGTGGGGATGAAGATAAGTGTTGGGGAGGTAATTAAGGAAGTACAAATATATGAAAGAACATTCAATGATTGCCCTCAAAATGCCCAAACCCCAAAAGACTCCATAAAGACTCCAAAAGACTCCACTTTCACACTGAGGTGTGAAAACCTCAGTAGGAGATCTCTTTCGTTTTGTGGAGTGAAGGTTCTGGGACAGTTTAGATGCATGGCATAATGTAGAGACATTGGGTAGCAATAGGGCTGTCTTTACCCAAAAATAATTGAATTGTAACAACCATAAGGAATTAGGACATGGCTTTATCCTTTAGCTGGCAGAGATATCAAACCTTAAGGCTCTGTATCTGGCTGCATCATTTATTTTCAACTAAGGCAGAGAAAGGCCATGTGACTGCCCACTTACTTTGGGGGTGCACTTGGATTTGATTTTGAAATCCCAGAGAGCCAGGAGATGTTTGACCCCATTTGTTTAAAGCCAATTGTTAAAAATGTTTCTCTTCATCAATTTTTCTTTCAAATTCTGTTGATACTAGCAAAATTCCTAGTTTGCATTACAACTGTAATTGAACAATAAAATAATTTTTAAAAAAAAACAAAAAAATAATAATCACATTTTTTAAAAATTCCTAGTTTATACCATCTCAGTAATTTGGCTGCATATTTCACTCACTCAATGATCTCTGAACTCCTTGAAGGTGGTAGGTGTGGCTGACGTTTCTTTCTCCCACTTAGTCTCTGGCATAGTCCCTGGAACCACAAATGAATTCACACTTCTTGTGTTTCTGCTGAGTCAAGATAGTATCCACATATTACGTTAACTCTGATAAGTGCAACTAAGAAGGAACATACTTCCATTTTACCCAGAAATGAGACAATGGAAAGGCATTACGTTAATAGCCCTCATCTTTAGAGTGCCTGCTGGGGGCCAGGCACTTTGCATGCATCATCTTATTCTATTTGGACAACTCTGTGAAGCAGAAGTGTTAGTGCCATGTCACAGATACAGAAACTGCAGCTTGAGGCATGGTTTGTCTAGAGTTACACAGCTAGAAAATGGAAGACCAGGAGTTTGTCAACAGACCTTTCAGCTCTTGAGCTCTTACTCTGTTTACTCTGACATCCTTCCCTCTTACCCCATGATGATGCGAGGACCTAGAAAAAACAGCAGAAAAGTACTGCAGGGTTGTTATTAGGTACTCAACAGTTTTAATACTAAGGCTATATTTAACAGCAAAGCAAGCCAACAGCATGGAGCAAGTTGTCCCCTCCCTAACCTGGTCCAGTCTATCTTAGCAGTTCAGCCTTTATTCAACCCACATTTAGCAAGTACTTTCTCAATGCCAGACACTGTACCAGAAACTGGAGAAACCCCACATCAAACAGACACTTTCACCACCAAAGTTCTCAGTTACCAAAGAAAATATCTGAATAGTGTTTTTAAGTATAATGAAGTATAGTGCAAGAGTCCAGGTTTCAGACCTGGGCTTCACAAATAAAAATCAGAAAATAGCAATGCTCCATACCCTTCAGATTTCTCCTGTAATATTCACAGGAGGTCAAAAAGCTCTGGAGAAGCCAGAAGGAGTCGTTCCCCCTGCACCTGCATCCCCAAACTGCACAGATCCTGGCTCATTCATACAGTGTCCACACAGGCAAAGCTCTCTGAGAAGGTGGCAATTTTTGGTCTTGGTCATTTTTAATTCTCTAAATCAGGGGTGTCAAATTCATTTTCAAAAGGGGCCTCATCAGCCTCATAGTTGCCTTCAAAGGGCCAAATGTAATTTTAGGACTGTATAAATGTAACTACTCCTTAACTAGTGTCAAGGAGCTTGGCACTGCTGCCGGGTGGAAATAAGGTGCCAGGCTGGATAAAACAAGGTGGAGGGCTGGATTCAGCCCATGGGCCTTGCATTTACCACCTGTGCTCTAGATCTTTGTACACATTTACTCCTTTTGGTGGCAGGAAAGTAGCACTATTGAATTAAGTAGCACTGTATTGCTCACAGATGACAGATTCCTCAATCTGAATCTTCAAGAGTACTTACCACCCCCTCACCTGTTGTCCAGGGTAACAATTAGGAACAGACCACTCCTTGTGGAAGCTAACTAGCTCTCCTCAGTAAAAAGAGGGGGCAGTGGTGTACTGGAGCCACCTGATACCAGCTCACAAGAGCCAATTGTTAAATTTTCAGGAATTTTGTAAGCCAGTTGGTAAACACAGCCATTATTAAAATTTTAATTATATAAACTTAAAGTTAAGTAAATAATAATAATAAAAGTAACAAAGACTCAAAACTCTCTCTCCAACTAGTGTATCACATTTTATTATCCTCATGCTCTTGAGGTTACTGGCAGCTACTGCATCTGTCCAGTGAGGAAACCTCCCAGCTCTGTGCTCCTTCACATCAAGGTGAAAACCTGAAATCAGCTGTGGTGTAATTTGCACCATGATATTTAGTAAATATTACAAATCAGGTCTATTTGAAGCCAGAGAGCCAGATGTTAAATATTTACCAGGACAGAACTGGGGAAGAGGTTTTTCTCCCAGAGAGTTGCAAGCAGTATAACTTTAACCACAGGTTAAACCAGAGCAAACACAGGCATAGGCGCAGGCACAGCTGTGAAAAACCTTCAGGGAAGGCCAATGCACACAAGGTAACTCGAGGATGACAATAATGCCTACAGTATGGGACACAAGTCAGTGTAACCTTCTTAACCATGCTGCCCAGACTGGCCTGCATCCCTGCAGTCGGGTCCCCCTGAAGGGGAAGGAACCCAGTTCTCTGAGCTTTCCCAGATTTACAAAGACATACAACCCTGAACGGGCTGGCAGAGGCCCCTCAACATTTGCCACCAGTAGAGAAGTCCCAATGATTTTCAAGAAAGAAATAAAGCAGACTGTCCATGAGCCAGAAGTAATCCAGGCACAGCAAGCAATGGTAGGTGCAAAACTTCTATCATCACGGAGTCACCCTGGGAGCTGAGAAAAGTGGGCTGGAAGCTAGGGTGCATGAGGTAAACTTTACTGTTTAGGGTCAAATGTCTTTATTCACTTGGCAATTAGGAACCTCATTAGGTTTGGGGTTTTGAGGGAATAACCTCCAATACAGCATCGTCCAACAGGTCCTCCTGCAAAGATGGGATTGTCCCATCCCTACGCACTACTCAAACAGCAGCTCATCATCAGGCTGTGGAACACCTGAAATGTGACCAGTGAAACAGGTACTTAATTCTAAATGGTGCTTACTTTCAATGACTATAAATTTAACTTTACATGACCATGAGTGGCTAGGGGCTCTCATATTGGACAATGCAACTCTAGTGAATTTGAAGTTTGGAAACAGTCAGCATTTAATCAGGGTGAATATAAGTAAAAAAAAAGTCAGGATGTTATTTAACAGAACATAGTGTAGTTTCTTGGGGTGTTTAGGGTTTATAAAAGTATATTTGGCCCACTTTGCTACACATCTATGACTAAGAATTCCAGAAGAACCAATTTTAAATACTAAATTTCTGTTTGATTTCTGAAAAATCCCATCTTGTCCCTTAAATGGGGCACTCAATCAGCCTCTCAGGCAATGGTCCTCCTGAAATAGGTTAGCCACCTGTGTGGGCTTGTCTCTCCTGGCTCCTGCTCTTAGTTTCATCAGCAATTGGGTGCAATCTAGTCCTATTCTTGAGTCCATGCTGACCAAGGCAGGCAGAAAATCATATTCTCCTACTTATCAAATCACAGGATCCACCAGGTACCTACTGAATTTTGGCCTCCATCTGATTCCTGCTGTGCTCACACTGAGTGTGGGGCTAAGTGCTACCTAAGCCCCTTGTTCTCACTCCTGTCTGATCCCTGCTTTGAACAGCAGCCTGCATTTTATGGCCACGAGAAAGCCTCACCATCAGCTTCTGGCAGGTTCTCCATCCAACTGTACAAATACAACACTTTGAGAATTGCAGCAGCATGGCCCACTCACCAGGCCCACACTCCTTAGGTTCTCAGGCCACCCAACTTGTTTTTTGTATGCCTATTTGCACAGGTGAAACTGGACCTTGGGCCACCCCTCTGGAAGGAGAGAGGGGGCCCTGTGAGATGCCCTTTAGGGCCAGTGTGACACAGTTGGCTCCAGGGAAAGAATCCCCGTGCTTATTTATCATGGATGGACTTCCATGTAAACTTTCAAAGTAACTCAGACAATGTTTGAGACACAGTTAATTCTATTTCTAAGAAATCATAATAACTGAGTTTGCAGAATAAAAAGGCTATATTTATTTTACTTTTGTTATTAACTGAGAGTGTGCAATTTTGACTGGTTTGTAACTTTTTTTAAAGAGCTACTATCTTCACATCCTTTTTTATTTCTTTGTAGTCGTATTTACTGAGGTATAAATTGCATACAATAAAACTCACCTTTTTTGGCATACAGCTCTATGACTATTGACAAACACATACAATCCTGTAGCTACCACTGCAATCAAGATATAGAATAGTTCCATCACAACGAAATATTCCATTCTGTCCCTTTGTAGCCAGTCTCTCTATCTACCCCCCAGCAACCATCAATCTGTTTTCTGTCCCTGTGGTCCTGCCTTTCCCAGAATTTCATAGAAATAAAATCACACAGTGTCTAGCTTTTTAGTTTGATATCTCTCCCTTAGAATAATGTATTTAAGAGTGAAACTTCCAATTTTGCTTTTTCACAGCCTAGCTAACAATTGCACGGCATTGCAACAAGTGCTATACCAGGTATGTCCAGGGAGCAATAGAGAGATGCACCAGTGCTGAGAATAGGTCATCAGAGTCTTCGGGGGGGGGGGGGGGGGGGGGGGGGGGGGGGGCAGGGATGGATTTCACTCAGGTCAAAAAGAAGCCAAGCGCCCACTGCTAAGGTAAAGAAAGAACCTTACAGTTACAGGAGTGAATGTCCAAACCTGAGGAAACATTAAAACAAGTGAACAAGCTTCCTACCTAAAAGAAGAAGCTACTAAAAAGCACAGGTTCCTATACTCTAGTCTAAAGACCATGGCAAATGTAACCCTGAAACTCTAGATTCAGGAAAAAAAGAACGCATGCATCTAAAAACTGGCAACTCTGGATCCAAGTGCAATAAAAATGATGCCCGCTTCTAACTAGCTGAGTTTCTAACTTCATGCCACATACCTCCCTCCATTTGATTCAACAATGATAAAGAGGCAGAAATCTTTCAAGTCAGAAATACATCAGTTGAACAAATTATATAGCAAACCTCACCCTGGACTGAGGGTTTGGGGTGTGAGAGAAGAGACTGGAGAAGAGTTCTGAGATTCAGCTCTAAAATCTTCCCTGACACATAAGTGAGAGGAAATTACTTATCATGTGATGGGATTATATGTCTGTCTGCTTTCCCATAGGAATATTAACAAGACAAAATTTTTAAAAAATACCGAGTTTTGGCCAAATGTTTCTAGATTTGGGGGCAGCAGATCAGCTCTGTAGCCGACCAACTGCTTTATCATGGGCAAGTCTCTTGACTTTTCTGATTCTATTGTCTTTTCCATTACAAAAAAATTAATTAATTAAATAAAATTAAATAAAAATTTTTAAAAAGAATGAGGTTGGAGCAGACCATTTCAGAAATTCCTTCTAGCTCTTCTATTTTGTGATTTCATAAGCTGACGTCAAAACCATGGCACTTAGGGCAACTAGCAGCACACTCAGAAATGGGGCTGGGATAAAGGCTGCAATGAGTGAGCACAGCGAGGCTCTTTGTTGGCATGGTGGATGGAAGGATAGAGTCTGGGAGGTCTGGTGTTTACTCTCTCCATCACAGATCCCCAATGAGTCACTAAAATTATGGTAGCAATGGTGAGAATGAAAAAAAAATTAGAAAATAGGGCACCCATCGACTAATGATTTCCTTGTACCTTTATTGGGGCAATGAGAAGCAGTTCTGGAGGTCACTGTATCTGGCCAAACTCTATCTTGATTAAAAGTCAAACTCAGCCATATCCATTCTCATCAGCTCAAATATTGCACTAGTCTGTTTACTTGTGGACTCTTGGAAACACTGTTACATGTAGGGCCAGAATAATGTGTCTCAGGTTCCAGGAGACACAGAGCTGCTCCCAAACAGAAAATCATTCTCCAATTCTTCACTTTCACCGCTGCTTCTCTGCTGCCCCCTCCCTTGTCTCTGCTTTGTGTCTGTCCCCCATCCTATAGATACACCAGCACTGGGCACAATTCCAGGAACACCCCTCTCTCCTCTAAGGGGTGGGACAGGGCCTCTTCCCAGCTCCCCCCACAGAGGCACGGTACTCTGGTGTGTCACAGATCTCCAGCAGGGTGGAGGCTATGGTCTTAGCATAAGCCACAGACTCTTGGAATGTCAGAGCTAGAGGGGACTCCAGAGAAACTAAGTTCACTGGTGTTCAAACCTATTTTTCAAGTAGAGTAAAGCCACTTCTCAAGTAAACCTTGCATGAAAAACCAAAATGAAAAAGTGATAAAATCTGTGGAAATGAGACACAGAGGTGGGATGGAGGAGAGGGGATGGAAATCTTAACATGCTAAGTCCTTCACTGTCAACACAGGCATGCTCAAGCACGTACGCATGCACACACACACACTGTTGAGGAAACACAATTTTAAAAAAGTGTTTGGTTTTCTTTCATTGGCCCTGGCTGGGTTGGCTCAGTGGATTGGGCATTGGCCTGCAAAACAAATGATTGCCAGTTCAATTCCCAGTCAAGGCACGTGCCGGGGTTGCAGGCCAGGTCCCCAGTTGGGGGCATGCAAGAGGCAACCACACATTGATGTTTCTCTCTTCTCATTCCCCTTCCCTTCCCCTCTCTTTGAAAAGAAATAAATCTTTAAAAAAGTTTCTCTCAATCCAGAAATTCTCTCCACAAAGTCAGTAGGATAGAAAGCAGTTTCATTACTGAATAAACATTAAAATAGAATGTGATGCACATCACAGCACCCTCTACAAGACTGCAAAGGCAGAAAGAAATTTCATTTGCCCTTTTGAAAGAATAAACAAATGGGACTTTATCAAAATAAAAAGCTTCTGCATGGCTAAAGAAAATATCAGCAAAAAGAAAAGGAAATCAACCATATGGGAAAATATATTTGCAAATGATACATTGGACAATGGTTTGATCTCCAAAGTTTATAGAGAACACACATGACTCCACTCTAGGAAGACAAACAACTCAATTAAAATACTGACAAAGGACTTGAACAGATGCTTCTCTAAGGAGGACATGCAGAGGGCCCAGAGACATATGAAAGGATGCTCAGTATCACTATCCATCAGAGAGATGCAAACTAAAACCACAATGAGATGCCACTTCACACGGGTCAGAATGGCCATCGTAACCAAATCAACAAGCAACAAGTGTTGGAGAGGTTGTAGAGAAAAGGGAACCCTAGTGCACTGTTGGTGGGAATACAGACTGGTACAGCCACTGTGGAAAGCAGTATGGAATTTCCTAAGAAAACTAAAAATGGAACTGCCTTTTGATCCAGCATTTCCAATACTGAGATTATACCCTAAGAGCCCTGAAACACCAATCCAAAAGAACCTATGCACCCCAATGTTCATTGCAGCACAATTTACAATAGCCAAGAGCTAGAAGCAACCTAAGTGCCCATCAGTAAATGAGTGGATCAAAAAATTGTGGTACATTTACACAGTGGAATACTACACAGCAGAGAAAAAGAAGAAGCCCCTACCCTTTGGGACAGCATGGATGGAACTGAAGAGTATTATGCCAAGTGAAATAAGCCAGGTGGTGAAAGACAAACACCATATGATCTCACCTATAAGTGGAACCTAATCAAAAAAACAAACAAGCAAGCAAAATATTACCAGGGACATTGAAATAAAGAACAAACTGACAATAACCAGAGGGGAGGTGGGAAGGGATAACGGACAGAAAAGGGGGTAGGTCCATCAAGGAGTATGTATAAAGGACACAAGGACAAAGCCAAAGTGGGGTAAGATCAAGAGTAGGAGGTGGGGATGGGTGGGACAGTGGGGCATGCGGGGGAGGAAATGGAGACAACCATACTTGAACAACAATTAAAAAAAGAGAGAGAGGGAAAGAAAATTCACTTGCCCTTTTTTATAGCCAAGCAGGCACAACCAAGTACATACATGTACATTTCAAGATGAATAATAACCAGTCCTCAGGTAAGAGAACTTGACAGAACTACTGGTCACACATAGCTCATCTAACTTTACTGGGTGGTTGGAGTGACCATCTGTGTTAAGTAATTGACTTTAGCCAGAGGAAAAATAATACTGCCTATCCTCTTAAAGACAGGAGGTAGTTTCACAACCTTGGAGCCAGGTACTCACAGATGTCAGTACTCACAGATGTTCCCTCCCACAGAGTCTGAAAGGTAGGGTGTTCACATTCTAAAGAGATGCTTTCCAGATCCTTAAGAAAGATGTTCCTGAATTGTAAAGCTAACGAAAGGCTTATTTAGTTCCTAAGGGTAAATGTCCTGATACTTTCTACAGTAAATGTTCTAACAAAAAGGAAGAGAAGGGAAATCTCTTCCCTTATTTTCAACAGGGGGAATTAAGCCCATTTTTAATTCATATTTGTCCTTATAACACACATACACACAGAGAGAGAGAGCACTCCTTTAAATCATAACCCTGAACTAAACTGTCTGACCCCTGCTGTCTGTTCTAGTACAATCCAGACTCATTCTGAATGAGGACTTCATAGGCAGCCATAAGGTCAGGGTCAGGGCCATATTAAAAACCCAACTTGTCTACCAGTACTGCTTTCAGCAGAGTTAAGAATGAGAGTGGTGATTCCCACACTGGCTACACATTGGAACAATGTGATGTTTGGGCCCCACCTCAGATGGGAAATGGTCCCTGACCACCAGTGTGGCTTAAAGAGAAAACAGATGATTCTAATGTGCATCCAGAGTTCAGAACAACTTAGCCACAGATGTGATAAGACCCTCAGTCCTAGCTTCACAATACAATCTCAGGAGAGTTTATAAAATCTGGATGCTTAGGCTTGTACCCCAGACCTAATATATCACGACCTCTGGGCTTGGGACTCAAGTATCTGTATTTCTTGAAGCTCCTTTAGTGAGGCCAGAATACAGTCAAGGCCAAGAATGACTGGAATGAGAGTCTGCCTCTGCGGAGCAGCCCGTTCAAGCATTGTTCCAGGCCTATGGGCTTGTGGGCAGGCCTTACTCCATCACTTACATAGGCATCTCTGTAGTACCTACTGAGTAGTGCTGCCCTTAACAAATTACATAAGTTTGAATTTACATAAATTTGAATCATGTTTAGTACAGTCATTTGTTACTAATAAATAGCCATTATCCTTACAAGTTCATGTAATATTTAAATAAAAATGTTAAACTCTATTTCAACTAATTTTTGCTTTGGACATGAAATTTACCATCTAATGGGAATTTTCCTTTCTGTATGACTCTGTTGCCTTTGTATGTTTTATTTCTGTGTTCTACTGTTCCTACCCATCCTGGTCCCTTTTCCATCATCCAACTACAGAAAAAGATATTCCAGATATATAGGACCCTTCCTCCTACCTTGTCTTGACAGCCCAGTCCTGCACATCTGGGCATCCACATCCCCCAACACAGTGGTGCTTGGCAACAGAGGACAAGTTTTCTGATTGAGGGTGAAAAAATAAAACTAGACTAGAACCACTAGTCTGTCCTAGTGGTTCTAAAACTTTAGCATACACTGGATCAATCACCTGGTGGGCATGTTGAAACATGGATTACTGGATCCATTCTGAGTTTCTGAGTTGGAAGGTCTAGAATGGGACCTGAGGTTCTGCATTCTAATATCAATATAAGAAACATGCAAACCTGAAGAGAATTTGTATGAGTTTATTTGAGTGAAACTGACAACAATAGGCAAGAAGCAACATCTCAGTGGACTGAGAAACTGCTCTGGAGAATAGCAGTTTTGCAACTTGTTTTATACATTAGAATCCAAGGAGGAGGTGTAAGGAGGGTCACATGAAATCTGCTGGTGGCAGATTAAAGAGGAGGGAGAAAGCAAAGTGGAGAAATCTCTGGGATCAGAAAAAAAGTAAAATGGAGAAACAGTTCTTTTACAGGGTGGGTACAGAATAGTTAACAGTTAACATGTACAGCACATAGAGATGGTGTGCAGGGAACAAGTTAACAAGGAGGGTTTCTGTGATCTGGTGCTCTGATGCCTATGGTTGTGCCTTGATGGGTTGGGTAATAAAAGATTACTCTAACATTTCAAAGGTATGTTACCTTAGATGCAAAAAGACAATAGGCTCACTTATGATAAAAATTGACCTTTGTCTGGAAGCTACAGTCTGAGACATGACTACCCACCATAACCTGCTTTTAGTTAGGAATTTTTATGTTCAGATCCTCCTATTTGGTTGCTTTGGGTCTCTCGGTCTGTAAGGCTGCCATGCTGGCCTCCCCTGAGTCCCTCAGGGTTAGTATGTGGCTCCTCTCTGTCCACACTAATTAACTCATAGGCAGTACCGATGCTGCTGTTCTAAAGATCACACTTTGAGAACCACTCACCTATCCCTTTTCTCTCTCTGCCATGCAAGCAAGCACAGAACATTCAGAGCTCTTGAGAGGCATTTCATAAGTCTCCACTTCAGGTAGCTTTGAAAAGAAAATAATATGTATATAAACAGACTCAGTGGTTTTGAAGGAGGGCCCCTGACTGTGCACCACCCCATCTGAAAAGCTCTTTGTAGCCAGCACAAGGAGAGAGGGTTGCTGGTGGGGGCTGGTTTCAGACAAAATTCTTGTTTTTATTTTGCTGATGTTTTTCATCTCTATCCCCATATGTTTCTCACCACACCCTGAGCTGACAGCATTTATTGCCCCAGGAAAATGTCTATCACAAATAGAAAAGAATGGGAACACTTTAAAAATGTAAATTTATGGACATATTTCTAATTCTGTGGTGCACTAGAAGATGGTAAAGAAATAAGGGTCATTCCAAAAATACCAACAAATTTGAATTAACTTTAAAAATAAGAGCTTTTCTTTTGTGAGAACTGCAGGTCCCTGGGAAAACAACGAACACTAAGTCAAGGAAAAGTTCATTTTAAAAAATAAACAAACAGATAACAATAAAAATGTGAAGAAAAAATAAAGGCACAAAGGTTGTGGAAAAATAAATAAATAAACAAACAGAAGGCAAAGGTGAATGGGGGAGAGAAAAGGGTGAGATCCAAGAGAATTGTACAATAGAGAATGAATAAAAAGTAGTCCTGATTCAAACCATATGTAGGTAAGATGCTTCCATTCATTTTAAGTACAATATCTTTACCATGATTTTTGCCAACTCAACACTAACATTCTTTTATGATGGCCTCAGGACCTCAGCTCCTGCTTCTCATCAACCACTTTAGGGTTCATCATAAGGTTGCTGGATTAGGTAAATAAAACCACAGGGTACCCACTTTAATTTAAATTTTGGATAGTTCAAATATATAGTACATGCTTATACTAAAAATGTTTTCATTGTTTACCTGAAATTAAAATTTAATCAAGCATCCTGTGTTTTATTTGGTAATCTATTTCATCACCCCACTTTTAATATACATTTTCTATATAAACTCAGGCATTGGGCTCAGCCCTTATTCTTTTTTTAATCTTCATTCAAAGATATGTGTTTTTAAACATTGGTTTTAGAGAGAAAGAAGTTGGAAGAGAGAGAAACATCTGTGTGAGAGAAAAACATCGATCACTGCCTCCTGTACATGTCCTGACCAGGGATCAGAACCACAACATAGGTATATGCCCTGACTGGAAATTGAACCCACAACCTTGGTGTATGGGATGATGCTCCAACCAAATGAGCCACCCAGCCAGGGCCCAGCCCATCTTGTTTATTTTCTATAAAGTAAGCCAACTACCTGTCATCTACAGCTTTACTACAGCTTTGGGAAGGTGAAATTTTTTATATCACAGAAACACACACAACTTCATCTTCAATGTGAGATCCAGCTTTCTGTCAGAGCTCCTCAGCCATTTCCACAACTGAGATTCCACTTGACTCAACTTTCTTTCTCTATCATCATTCTTTTCTTCTACTCCTCTCATAACCAAACTCTATTTCAATTGCCAAGTATTTCTAAGACTTTTTCAATTTGACTCTTCCTGGCCTTTTTCTGGGTCTCACTTCGCACCCCAAACAGAATATCAAAGTATCATCTAGCTTTAAAAATACAGTTGACCCTTGAACAACATGGGGTTAGGGGTACTAATTCTCATACAGTTGAAAATCTACTTATGACTTTGACTCCCCAAAACAACTAATAGCCTACTGTTGACTTGAAGCCACACTGATAACATAAGCAGTTGATTAACACATAGTTTGTATGCTATATATATTATATACTGTATTCTTATAATAATGTAAGCTAGAGAAAATAAAATGTTATTAAGAAAATCATAAGGAAGAGAAAATACATTTATAGAACAGGACTGATTTATTTAAAAAAATGCATGTATAAGTGGGCCTGTGCAGTTCAAACCATGTTGTTCAAGGGTCAACTGTATACAGATACAGATAGATGCCTGCAGTCACTCCCAAAGATTCTAACTTAATGGGCCTAGCATGGGACCCAGGCATTGGTATTTTTAAAGTCCTCTCAGGAATTTTAATGAGTAAACAAGATTGAGAAATACTTATGTAGATCAGTGCTTCTCAAACATTAATTTACATAAGAATCAAGGAGGATCTTGTTCAAATGCAAGTTCTGGCTTAGAAGATTGGAGTTCAGGCTAGAAGTCTGGCATCACCAACAGCCCCCAGGAGATGCCAATTCTGCTGATCAGAGGACATTTCCAGCAACAAAATCTTAGAAGGAATCAAGTGCCAGGTGTTAAAAGCCTCCTTTGAAATGAGGGGTCATCATTGACAGATGGAATGGATTTGCAGATGTCACAATTTGCTAGAATGCCAGCTATCCTGGGTGGGTGAGAGGGAGTTCATAACAGCCTGAAGGTAGGACAGCATTTCTTGACCTCATTACCTTCCTTGTTTAGGACTTATACATAGCCAAGATGTTTAAATCCAAACACTTCCTTAATAAAACAACCAGACCCAATACTTATTGATCTCTTCATTTGATTCAGAGCACTTTACTATAGCTACAGCTTGATTGCCTAAACTCCTTTGAAAAGCTTGTTAGAGAGTTATGAGTCCCCATTCAACAGATGCAAACACTGAGGCCCAAAGATGCTAATACATCCAGGGCTATTACTAAAGTCATCTACAAATAATTTGTAGTACCAATGTTTCTATTAAATTCAGAGAGTCATAATATAGTATTGTATACTTGAAAGTTACTGAGAGTAGATCTTAAGCATTCTAAACACACACACATACACACATGATGTGAGGTGATGGATGTGTTCATTATAAAAAAAATCCAGATGTAGCCTCTAATTTACAACACAATTAATTATAAACCAGTGCTTCTCAAATGCTAATGTGCATACAAATCTCTGGGGTCTTGATAAAGTGCAGACTGATTTCACAAGTCCAGGAAGAGCCAAGGTTGGGTGAAAACAAGCTTCTGGACGCTGCCTGTGCCTGGACCACACTTGGGGCACCAAGGGATTTAATCTCACCTCAGCAGACTCAGCTTTCTCAGCTCTGACATTTAGTGATTCAGCTTTCTCAGCTGTGGAATTCTTCTCATTATTCTCTGTGTTACTAAGCACTGAACAAAATGTAGTGGCAGTAAGAACATACTGAAAGTTCTGTGCTTTTGTGTTGTTTATGTCCATTAAAAAATTGGCAACAGTGCTTTAGGAAAATATGTATTTTTTTTCCTCATTGTACTCTAAGTTGTCTTCTAAAAAGTAGATGGAGGTGATATACAGTCTCCACATTTCAGCCTTCCATTTCATTTCAGATGTTTACTATAAGACATTAGTGGCAACACTTGTATGCAAAGGAAAAGATTTAACAAATCATTATTGGTTCATATCTGTTACTATCTTTAACATGAATCTGTGGAAACCTCATGATTTTTACTTTGCAAAAATAGCCAATCCATGTTTTGGTGGCGGTGGGGTGTGTGTGTGTGTGTGGTTGTTATTCACACTTACCTTTAAAATAAATCCTTTTTTTTTCTTTTGGATTGTGTCACAGAAAATATGATCAACTTTCCAAAGATGAATTCCAAGCTAACAATGCAGGCATCTCAATGACATAAAAATTGAGATGTCTAAAAGAAGAGCTAATGTTTGTTTGGAAAAAGATTGCCTAGTTAACCCTGGCCAGGCAGCTCAGTTAGTTGGACTATTGTTGCAATATGTCAAGGTGTTGTGGATTTGATCCCTGTCAGGACAATATCTATCTCTATCTCTCTCTCTCTCTCTCTCAAATCAATCAATGAATTTTTAAAAAAAAATTTAAAAGATTACCTAGTTGATAGTGTCTTTAATATCACCCACTTATAGTTCCCAGGAGGAGTGGTAAGTTTTCAGAGGTCTCCAAAACTCTCTTTGCTCTTGGATTAAAGAAAAAAAGAGAAAAAAATGAGAAACATCACCCCTTCCACACATACATATACTCAAACACACCTACACTCACTGCTATCTGAACATGTCCTATTCTGTGTTTTTGACAGTTACTATATTTTTCAGCAATGACAAAGAGAATAATGGTGTCTTCTTGACCCTCATACAAACCATCACTTTAATGTTTGTGATTGATTTATTGCATTAAGAGCACCAATTTTTCATTCTTCCCTGTGCCTTTGGAAGTGATCTCTCACATAGACTATGGACTAAGCTGTGTGACTTATTTTGCAACAAGAGAGTAGTAAACTTGATGCAAGCAGAAGCTTGTAAGAGCTTGTATCTTCTTTTGCACTTGGCGTCTCTGAGTACATGCCTCAGTTGTCCTATTAGAGGCTTATGGGAGACTCATGGAGTACATTGGAATTATCTCAGCTGAGGCAAACCTACACCACTCATTCTCCAGCTGATAACTCTTGATCTTAAAAGTAAAAGCTATTTTACCAGCAAATATTGGTTCATTCAGGAATAGCAGAGAAATGCAAGGAATAGAAGGAAATTGCAATTTAGGACATGCAGGGTATGGCAAGGCTATAGGTAAGTTTGGAAAACAAAGAAAGGAAATGTTCTTTTACAGAGGAAAGTGGAAGTTGAGAGGAGCTCTTATAAACACGGAGCCTACTGGAGGAAACTGGCAGTTTGGAAAGTAATAGATTTTCATTGCCTGGGTTGTGACAGTCTCTCATTGGCTGGGCTGTTGTTGGGGGAGGAGAAAACCTTCTGTCCTCATGCTGGGGTAGTAGAGTAGATCTTTAATTCTCTACTACCCCAACACCACATCTATTGCTATTTGGCTCAACCAATGATGAACAGTAGGGCATGAGAACTCATCTATAGCCCCCCACTATTCCAGTCTTGGTTGAGGTCTCCTATATTAATTTTCATACAACATATACATTAGAAAGCCCAGTGAGATCAGCAGGACCCAGTCTGTATCAGCAGAACAGCCTAGTCAACTCCTGGACTCAGTAGAAGCAGTACATGGATTTTCTTTAAACCACTAAGTTTTGGATTGCTTGTTCCTCAGAATTATAGACAGAAACTATGCTTGGCATCATCCTCTGAGGCAGAGTCACGTTCTTTCTGAGTTGAAAGAGTGTATTGTAGGCTTTCAAGGCCAGGCAGGTTCACATGGAATTCAGGTAGACAGAAGAAAATTTGCAGAGCCGTGGGAATGCCTGACATGCCTTTATTCAAAGGTGGGGCGATCTACACACACTGCAAGCCTCGTATTGTGTTGGAGGAAGTCCCAACTCCCTTATATACTAAATGCACATAAAGCTGGCAGGGTGCCAAGATATTCACCCTGTGCATGTGGGCCCACTTAAGATTATGGGAATACTGCTTCTCTTAGTTACCCAGACATCCGGGTGAGGGAGACTGACTTTATTTACTCTACAAAAAATCTTCACAGTTCTTCCATTCAAGGAGTCACAAACTTAAATGCCTATAGATACCAGGAGTAAATTTTTTTAAGATTTTATTTATTTATTTTTAGAGAGAGGGGAGGTAGGGAGAAACATTGATGTGTGAGAAAAACATCGACTGGTTGCCTCTTGTACACCCCAACTGGGGACCTGGCCCACAACCCAGGCATGTGCCCTGACTGGGAATCAAACCAGCAACCTTTGGTTCACAGGCCAATCCACTGAGCCACACTAGCCAAGTCTTGTCTTATTATCCTGTTTAATCTATTTGCTACTTGAACCCACAAGGTGTGGCTGGCTGGCTGGCTGGCTGGCTGGCTGGCTGGCTGGCTTTCTTTCTCTCTCTCTCTTTTCTTTCTTTCTTTCTTTCTCACTCTCTTTTCTTTCTTTCTCTCTCTCTCTCTCTCTCTCTTTCTTTCTTTCTTAGAAATGATTAATTTTGATTTTTATAAATACCTTCAGTTTCTTCCCAGTTTTTAACTGGATTATTTCATTTTGGGGGGGTTAAGTTGAATGAGTTCTTTACATATTGTCGCTATTAACCCTTTATCAGATGTATCACTTGCAAATATCTTGTCCCATTCAGTAGTTTGTATTTTTTGTTGATGGTTTCCTTCACTGTGCAAAAACTTTTTATTTGATGTAGTCCCATTTCTTTTTCTTGATTTTTTCTTTTTTAATATATTTTATTGATTATGCTATTACAGTTGTCCCATTTCTCCCCCATCATTCCCCTCCACCCTGCACACCCCCTCCTACCCACATTCACCCCTTTAGTACATGTCCATGTGCCATAAGTTCTTTAGCTTCTACATTTCCCACACTATTCTTGCCCTCCACCTGTCTATTTTCTACCCACCGTTTATGCTACTTATTCTCTGTACCTTTTTCCCCTCTCTTCTCTTCCCACTCCCCTGTTGCTAACCTTCCATGTGATCTTCATTTCTGTGTTTCTGTTCCTGTTCTAGTTGTTTGCTTAGTTTGCTTTACCACGAGTAAATTTTAAAAAGTAAAGCTGTTCAGCCATTAGACAACAGAGTAGTAGTGATAAGTGAATAAAAAATGTACAAATATATCTAAAACCATTTCATACTCAGTGTTAACAAAGGACTTTAAAATACCACATGAGCCAAATATAACCCATCAATTAATTGAATATGGCTCATGGGTCCCAGCACCTGGAGTCTGATTTCTAGTTTAGTCTCTAGATTTAGTGATGCAAATGCCTTGGCCAGGTTCCCACAAAGGCCTCTTTCCATCACACCTACAAGGTGGTGATTTTATTAACATTTTACTGCTAAACTCATTAAGGTTCACAGAGTTTCAGTTAATGACTCCAAGATCACACAGCTAGTTAGTGGAGAATGTAGGATTCACACTCAGATCTGTCTGGTGATCACACTACTATGCACCCCTGTAGGTTAACCATAAACATTCTAAATGCCCTAGACCAGAGGTCAGCAAACTATGGTCCATAAACTCAATCCAATCCAGACAGACTCCTTTTTTGTAAATAAAGTTTTATTGAAACAGCCAAACTACTTTTTTTATGGCTGGTTTCACACTATGATGGCAGAGTTGAGTAATTATGACAGAGGCCAACAACAAAGCTAAAGATATTTATTATCTGGACAGTTATGGAAAAAGTTTGCCAACTCCTGGCCTAGAGGCTTCCTTCTGCTACTAGTGATCACAAGATCTTCAAGACAGACAGGGTCTCCACCAGCTTACTCATTGATGTGACCTCTAATTCAGGCTTGTCATAACTCAAGGAACATGGCTTGCTCAGGTCAAAACTGGGCAAAGTTGGAAAGATGACAAGACAGTGGAAGATCATTTTGACCTAACATTAGAATAACGTTTCTCTATCTTAAAGTTTCCAGCGAAGAAACCCATTCCCTAACAGCAAAATAAACAGCAGCTATAGATAGCATCAATATAAACACACCTGCCTACTCCTTGGCACTTGGAGCCTTTGTTTTGCATTTCATTCAAATGTGGGAAGAATACATCAGGAGGACTCCTAAAAGTTTCCAGAGTCTTTAATCAAACAAATGATGAGGAAAATCTGTCAGTTTTATGAAACACTGAAGCCCCATTTTTCATAAGAATAGGAGACAAAATATTGTGATGTGAGCTTATATTACAGAACAGAGGAAAAAGACTTTTAAATGAAATGGTGAAGTGTGAAAGCCATATTCTACCATAATACAACAAACAGCTCATCCCTGACAGAAACATGTCCCAGCCTATTGTCCTATTTTCATTATTGTATGAGAGGCTATGAAAGACTGCTTACCAGATCCCAAATCTGTCTCCATCCAAACTGACAAACTCCTGTGAAGGTGAGCATTCCATTCATTCATTTGAGAGCATATTCCAACCAGGGCAGAAAATGCATTTGCTCTGGAAGGAAGAAGTGATCTGGATCCTGTAACTAAATTTCCTATTTTCTCTCCCACCTTGCATTCCCTCTAGATCCCAGATTTTCTGAGGCTTTGTCAAACCCAGAGCCCAACTTTTGGCTGCCTTGAGGTTTACCCCGGTAGTAATTTAAAATTACTATACCCTTGCCACCCCCCCCCCAAATTTGCTGAATCAGAACTTGCAAAAGGTGAAATGTGACATTTGGTATTTTGCAAACATCATTCAGGTAATCTTAGTCCATAGCCCGGTTTCGCAATCATTCTGAAAATGGTTCCCCCAAGCTCATGAATGAATTTAATGTAAACTCACCTACTTTTGCTTACTTTAAATGAAGAAAAAAAAGAGGTGAAATACAATGAGAGTATGTTTATCCCTTGAATTAATAAACAGACAAATTTTGAGGTTCTGCTTAATGCAAATACTCAATTATCCTTATTCATTACTTGTTAGCTCCTATACTGGAGAAAAATAATTAATCTCTCTGGGCTTTATCCCTCAGCTGTTAACTGACAAGTTTAGCTCAGGTGTCTTGAAAACCCTCTGAGTTGTATACACTATCTCTTGTGTACCCATTCATGGAATATTTATTAATACTCTGGACTATTTATTTTTATTTATCTCCCAACTCTTACCCAAAGCCCTGCCACTTTTAAAATATTCTTGTTGAAGATGTACGAGTCACTTCATCTCTATAGCTCACCAGGTACCTAATGCAGGCAGAAAAAAAAAAAAAAAGAAGAAGAAGTAAAAGAGAGAAGAGAAAGGAGAGCAGGTAGGAGGTAGAAAAATTTTCACTTTTGATTCAAATTATTTCCTCAAGGTCCTCTGTCCCTATGAGTCAGTAACTCAAACTTATACGTTTTACACTGCACAAGGACAAGGCACACAAAATGTATTCAGAGACTTGTAGATAACATTCATTTGACTGTAACTAGTGAACAACTGCATTCAAATATGTCAAAGAATAACCAAACCCTGATAATGGTCTCTGTGGAGGCTGAACTTAGCACATTGGACAAAGAAAGCTGCATCCTTCTGGGGAAGTTCATCAGACATCTCCTAGCGGGTAGGGTGAGAGCCAGAGAGAGGACAAGAGGGAGGAAGTCATTTCAAAATAAGAAAGTATCCAAAAGTCACTTTGTAATTGGTTACAGATGGGGATTAAAAAGTTGCCCTTGGGATTGGTCATTATTCCTGTATGATGTCAAATACATGACATCATCTGCATCTCCATTTCATACTGGAATGTAGTTCTCAACCCAGTGCAGTGGGAGTTGCTGAAGGCTCAGCCAGGCGTTGGGTTATGCAGGGACCGAGCCTTTCTGTGTATGGGCAAGGTTCTAGCAGAAATTTCCATTATTTACTACAAAACTGAAATAAATAAGATGCATATTTATTGCTTCATAACTTGCCTTGTGTACCTCATAATATACTACAAACATATTCTATAAAAATACATTATTCTTTAACATTATTTATTTTAAAAATTTTTTATTTATTTATTTTTCAAGAGAAGGGAAGGGAAGGAGAAAGAGGGAATGAAACATCAATATGTGGTTACTTCTTGAACCCCCCTACTGGGGACCTGGCCCGCAACCCAGGCATGTGCCCCAACTGGGAATTGAACCAGTGATGCTTTGGTTCACAGGCCCATGCTCAATCCACTGAGCTACACCAGCCAGAGCTCTTTAACATTATTTTTTATGACTACAAAGTATTCCATTATGAGTGTGCTATCATCCTCACATATTCTGTTGTTGATATCCAGGATGTTTCCATTTCTCTGACATTAAAAAGCAAGCTTCAATGCAAAGTCTCAGAGCCAGATACTACACAGACTCTCATTTGTTTTCTTTAAGTTCATTTCTAGAAATGCAACCATTAAACCAAAAATGATAGATATCTTCAAAATTATATTTACTGCCAAAATTGCCCTCCAGAAACAGCCTATCATTTCATACTTCCACTGACAAAAGGCACATGCCACAGCATTGATGTATAAGGTCACAGGCAAGGGTAAGCAGAGAATTAAAGACTCACTAAACTAGTGGGTATCTGATTCTTCTCCAGTGGGGAAGAATTGACTATGGGGAAGCCTGCTATGTTTTAGGTAAAGTTGGTTGCTATCTCAGTTAGGGCTCCTGCAGAAACAGACCCTTAGATAAGGATTCAGTTACAAGTGCCTTATTTGGGAGGTGATCCCAAGAAATAATAATTGCAGGGTGGGGTTGAGGGGAGAGGAGGGAAGATGTAAGAGAGGGCATGAATGGTAGTAAGTTAAAGGTATGCTATCAAGCAAGTTGCCAGTGTGAGCAACTAAAGATTGATCTTGCTGGGTTAATCTGGAAACAGTGTAGAAAACACTCCTCAGAGTTATCTCCTTGAATAGGAGGATATTCAAGGATGAGGTAGCTAGAGTATCTCTACATCAGCTCCTACCAGTCATTGGTTGAGACTGCTCTGAGAGAGAGATGATTGTCCAGCACCTCCAGCCTGCTGTGAGCATAGTCAGGCAAAGGGATACAGAGCCAGCTAACTCTACAATGGTAAGAGTCTCAGGGCTGCAGTAACATTATGGGGGAGGCATTCATGAAAAGGCAAAGTGGGGCAATGATATACAGTCTCTCTCTCACATTTCAGCTCCTACACAACATGGCAAATCTCTCTTAGAAAGCTATCATGAGTGTCCAGGCTATGGTGCAATGTCAGGGATGAGAATGCATCATGCCATCTTCTGGAGTACAATTTACATGAAGTAATATGCACAAATTTGGAATTTCCCCTTCCAGCTATGACAAAGCAACAAGGATCAGCTATGCCCTGCACCCCCAAACCTTAACTAAAAAGCTCGACAAAATGAATGAAACAATGGTTTTCAAAGATTGGACAGCAAACAGAGCAGGACAGTGGTCCCTAATAGAAGGAAACAAAGCAAGGTGAACCTTAATATATAAATTTCTAGAAACATACAATCTTCCAAAACTGAATTGGGAAGAAGCAGAAAATATGAATAGACCAATAACAACTACTGAAGTTGAAGCAGTAATCAGAACTCCCGGCACACAAAAGCCCTGGACCAGGAGGTTTCACAGGTGAATTTCACTAATCATTCAAAGAAAAACTAACACCTGTCCTTCTCAAACTATTCCAAAAAATTCAAGAAGAGGGAAGACTTCCAAACTCTTTTTATGAGGCCAGTATTATTGTAATTCCAAAATCAGGTAAAAGCATAACAAAGAGAGAAAACTATAGGCCAATATCTCTGAGGAACACAGACGCTAAAATTCTCAACAAAATATTAGCAAAGTGGATCCAGCAATCCATCAAAAAGATCATACACCATGATCAAGTGGGGTTCATCCCAGGCATGCAAGGATGGTACAACACCTGCAAATCAATAAATGTGATACATCACATACACAAAATGAAGGACACAAATCATGTGATCATATCAACAGATGCTGAAAAAGCATTTGATACAATCCTTCAACCATTTGTGCTAAAAACACTCAGCAAAATGGGAATAGAGGGAGCATACCTCAATATGATAAAGACCAATATGAAAAATGTACTGCCAATATCATACTCATTGGGCAAAAACTAAAATTGTTTCCCTTAAGATCAGGAACAAGACAGGGGTGTCACTTTCACCTATCTTATTCAACAACAACAACAACAATGGTGACCCTATGATTTCCCAGTCTTATTATCTGGAGAGAGTTTTCAGGCTTCAGCATGGGAAGGGGGAAACACACAGGGACAGTGGGGTGAGGAAGACAAGGAAGCTAGAGTTTTCAGGGAAGAATATCAGAGGAGAGGAAGAATAAGGAGAAGGAGGAGAAGGAGGAGAAGGGAGGGGCGGAGAATCTCCAGAGTTCTGTAGGGGGTGCTCATTGAGTCTTTACCTTAATACTGATCAGCCTACTCATGGGAAGTAAGCACCCATAGCCAGGGAAAGCACCCCTGCAGAGGAGTAGGTGGAAAATTACTCAAAGCTTATTCAGAATTGAAAATAATTACCATTTCTAACAGCAAAATGGAGAAACCTCACAATACACATTTGTTTGAGTACCAAGTTCTTACCCCAGAAAATTCTCTTGCGTCCCTTTGCAATCCATTCCCCCTAAACCTTTGGTTCTAGGCACCTCCTGATCTGCTTTCCACCAGTATACATTAGACTTGTCTTTCCTTATGTTTTGTATAAATGACACCGTACAGCAAGTACTCTGAGCCTGGCTCCTTTTATTTAAGTGAGTAGTACTCAGTTGTATCGATGTCGTTAGTTTTTTCATTCACCAATTGATGAACATTCAGGTTGTTCCCAGGTTTGTTTGTGTTTTGGGTTTTTTTTAAAGATTTTATTTATTTTTAGAGAGAGGGGAAGGGAGGGAGAAAGAGAAGAGAAACATTCATTGATTGTCTCTCTCAGACCCCCAACCTGGGACTTGCCCCACAACCCAGGTATGTGCCCTGCCTAGGAATCAAACCCATGATTTTTCAGTTTGCAGGACAATGGCCAACCCACTAAGCCACACCAGTAAGGGCATGTTGTTTCCAGTTTTGAATAGTTATGAATAAAGTTGCTCTGAATATTCACATATAAATACCTAGAAATGAAATGGTTGAGTCATATGGTATAGAATATTTAACATTATAAGAAACTATCAACCTGTTTTCCAAAGTAGCTCTTTAATAATTTTACATCCCATCAGCAGGCATGTGAGTTTCAGTAGTTTTACATCATTGTCAACTCTTAGACTTGTCAGTCTTTCTTTCTTTTCTGTTTTTTTTTAAATTGTAGACATTCTAATAATTATGTAATAATATCTCATGGATTTAATTTGTACTTTCATGATGATTAATTATGTAGAGCATTTTCATATGCTTATTGGCCATTCATATATATATATGTATATACATATTTAAAGTGTCCATTCAAATCTTTTACACATTTTTATTTTTAAAAATATATTTTATTGGTTATGCTATTACAGCTGTTCCATTTTCCCCCTTTATAGCTCTTCACCCTGAACACCCCCTCTCACCCACATTCCCCCTTTATAGTTCATATCCATGGGTCATATATGTGTTCTTTGACTTCTACATTTCCTATACTATTCTTAACCTCCTCCTGTCCATCTTCTACCTACCATTTATGCTACTCATTCTCTGTACCTATTCCCCCACTCTCCCTACCCACTCACCCACTGATAACCCTCCACCTGATCTCTATTTATATGATTCTGTTCCTGTTCTAGATGTTTGCTTACTTTGTTTTTGTTTTTGTTTTAGGTTCAATAACTGTGAGTTTGTTGTCATCATATTGTTCATATTTTTGATCTTCTTTTTCTTAGATAAGTCCCTTTAACATTTCATATAATAAGGGCTTGGTGATGATGAACTCCTTTAACTTGACCTTATCTGGGAAGCACTCTATCTGCCCTTCCATTCTAAATGATAGCTTTGCTGGATAGAATAATCTTGGATGTAGGTCCTTGCCTTTCATGACTCAAAATACTTCTTTCCAGGCCCTTCTTGTCTGTAAGGTGTCTTTTGAGAAATTAGCTGACAGTCTGATGGGAACTCCTTTGTAAGTAACTGTCTCCTTTTCTCTTGCTGCTTTTAAGATTCTCTCTTTATCTTTAACCTTGGCTAATGTAATTATGATGTGTCATGGTGTGTTCCTCCTTGGGTCCAACTTCTTTGGGACTCTCTGAGCTTCCTGGACTTCCTGAAGGTCTATTTCCTTTGCCAGAATGGGGAAGTTCTCTTTCATTATTTGTTCAAATAGCTTTTCAATTTGTTGCTCTTCCTTTTCTCCTTCTGGAACCCCTATGATTCACATGTTGGAATGTTTAAAAATGTCCTGGAGGTTCCTAAGCCTCTCCTCATTTTTTTAAATTCTTGTTTCTTCATTGTTTTCTGGTTGAATGTTTATTTCTTCCTTCTGCTCCAAACTGTTGATTTGAGTCCCAGTTTGCTTCTAATCACTATTGGTTCCCTATACGTTTTCCTTTATTTCACTTAGCATAGCCTTCATTTTTACATCTAATTTGCAACCATATTCAACCAATTCTGTGAGCATCACGATTACCAATGTTTTGAAATGTGCATCTGATAGGTTGGCTATATCTTTGTCACTTGGTTGTATTTTTTTCTGGAGTTGTATTTTTTTATTTTATTTTAATTGTTGTTCTTTATACAGTTTTCTGTCTTCTACTCCCATCACAGCCCACTGCCCCAGCCCTCCCCAGCTCCCTCCCATTTCTACCCTCCCCCCCAGCTTTTGTCCATGTGTCTTTCATACTTGATGCTCAAAACCCTTCCCCTTTTCCCTGGATATTCCTATCCCTCTCCTCTCTTGTTCTCAATTTCAGTGTCTTTGGTTATATTATGCTTGTTTGTTTGTTCTGTTAATCAGGATCCTGTTAAAGGTGAGATCATATGGTATTTGTCTTTCACCTCCTGGCTTATTTCACTTAGCATAATGCTCTCCAGTTCCATCCATGCTGTTGTGAAGGGTAGGAGCCCCTTCTTTCTTTCTGCTGCATAGAATTCCATTGTGTAAATGTACCAAAGTTTCTTGATCCATTCATTTACTGATGGGCACCTAGGTTGCTTCCAACACTTGGCTATTGTAAACTGTGCTTCTATGAACATTGGGGTGCATAGGTTCTTTTGGATTGGTGTTTCCGGGTTTCTAGGATATAATCCTAGCAGTGGAAGTGCTGGGTCAAAAGGTTGGTCCATTTTTAGTTTTCTTAGAAAATTCCATACTGCTTTCCATAGTGGTTGTACCAGTCTGCAGTCCCACAAACAGTGTACTAAGGTCCCCTTTTCTCCACAACCTCTCCAACAAGTGTTGTTTGTTGCTTTGTTTATGATGGCCATTCTGACTGGTGTGAGGTGGTATCTCATTGTGGTTTTAATTTGCATCTCTCAGATAGCTAACGATATTGAGTATCTTTTCATGTGTTTCTGGATCTTCTGTATGTCCTCCTTGGAGAAGTATCTGTTCAAGTCCTTTGCCCATTTTTTAATTGGGTTGCTTGTCTTCTTAGAGTGGAGTCGTGTAAGTTCTTTATATATTTTGGAGATTAAACCCTTGTCTGAGGTATCATTGACAAATCTGTTATCCCATACAGTTGGTTCTCTTTTTATTTTAATACTGTTTTCTTTAGCCATGCAGAAGCTTTTTATTTTGATGAGATCCCATTTGTTTATTCTTTCCTTTATGTCCCTTGCTTTTGGGGACATATCAGTAAAAATGTTGCTGCATGAAATATCTGAGATTTTCCTGCCTATGTTCTCCTCTAGGACTTTAATGGTGTCACAGCTTATATTTAAATATTTTATACACCTTGAATTTATTTTTGTGTATGGTGTAAGTTGGTGTTCAAGTTTCATTTTTTTGCATGTAACTGTCCAGTTCTCCCAACACCACTTGTTGAAGAGGCTACTTTTACTCCATTTTATGTTGCTGCCTCCTTTGTCAAATATTAATTGACTGTAGAGAATTGGGTTTACTTCTGGGCTCTCTATTCTGTTCCACTGGTCCATGTGTCTGTTTTTGTGCCACTACTAGGCTGTTTTATTATAGTGGCCTTGTAATACACTTTGGTGTCAGGTATTGTAATCCCTCCTACTTGGCTCTTCTTTCTCAAAATTGCTGCAGCTATTTGAGGTTGTTTATGGCTCCATATAAATTTTTGAAGTGTTTGTTCTATGTCCGTGAAATATGCCATTGGTACTTTAATAGATATTGCATTGAATCTGTAAATTGCTTTGGGTAGTATGAACATTTTGATGATGTTAATACTACCGATCCATGAACACGGTATATGTTTCCATTTGTTTGTGTCTTCCTCGATTTCTTTCTTCAGTGTTGTGTAGTTTTCTGCATACAGGTCTTTTACCTCTTTGGTTAGGTTTATTCCTAGGTATTTTATTTTTCTTTTTGCTATATCGAATGGGATTTTTTTCTTGATTTCTGCTTCTGCTGTTTCATGGTTGGTATACAGAAATGCCTTTGATTTCTGGATATTGACTTTGTATCCTGCTGTTTGGCCAAATTCATTTCTAGGTTGAGCAGCTTTTTGGCCGAGTCTATAGGATTTCCTATGTACATTATCATGTCATCTGCAAATAATGATAGTTTTGTTTCCTCCTTTCCAATTTGGATGCCTTTTATTTCCTTTTCTTGTCTAATTGCTGTGGCCAATACTTCCAATACTATATTGAATAAAAGTGGTGAAAGTGGAAAACCTTGTCTTGTTCCTGATCTTAGTGGAAAAGATTTTAGTTTTTGCCCATTGAGTATGATGTTGGCTGTAGGTTTCTCATATATGGCCTTCATTATGTTGAGGAATGCTCCCTCAATTCCTACTTTGCTGAGCATTTTTATCATAAATGGATGCTGTACCTTATCAAATGCTTTTTCTGCATCTATTGATATGATCATGTGATTTTTGTCTTTGCTTTTGTTTATCTGATGTATTACATTTATTGATTTGCAAATATTGAACCATCCTTGCATCCCTGGGATGAATTCCACTTGGTCATGATGTATGATCTTTTTAATGTATTGTTGGATGCGGTTTGCCAATATTTTGTTGAGGATTTTAGCATCTATGTTCATCAGCGATATGGGCCTGAAGGTTTCTTTCCTTGTTATGTCTTTATCTGGTTTGGGGATTAGAATGATGCTGGCTTCATAAAAAGAGTTTGGGAGTCTTCCATCATTTTGGATTTTTTGGAATAGTCTGTGAAGGATCTAGGGGTTAGCTCTTCCTTAAATGCTTTGTAAAATTCTCCTGTGAAACCATCTTGTCCTGGGCTTTTGTGTGTCGGGAGTTTTTTGATTACTGCTTCTATTTCCTCTGCTGTTATTGGTCAGTTCAGGCTTTCTGGTTCTTCTTCATTGAGTTTTGGAAGATTATATTTTTCTAGAAACTGTCCATTTCACCTAGGTTTCCAAATTTCTTGGTAGACAGTTCTTCATAGTAATTTCTTACAATCCTTTGTATTTCTGTGGTGTCAGTTGTAATCTCTCCTCTTTCGTGTCTGATTGTGTTTATTTGGGTCCTCTCTCTTTTTTTCTTGATGAGCCTGTTTAATGGCTTGTGGATTTTGTTTATCTTTTCAAAGAACTAGCTCCTGGATTCATTGATCCTTAGAATTGTGCTTTTAGTCTCTATGTCATTTAATTCTGCTCTGATCTTCATTATTTCCTTCCTTCTACTTGCTGTGGGGTGCCTTTGCTGTTGATCCTCAAGTTCTTGTAGGCATAGAGTTAAGTTGTTTGTTTGAGATGTTTCTATCTTTTTTAGGTAGGCCTGTATCATTATGAACTTCCCTCTGAGGACTGCCTTTGCTGTGTCCCATAAGTTTTGGGTTGTTGTGAGTTCATTTTTGATTGTTTCCAGAAACTTTCTGATTTCCTCCCTAATTTCATTCTTGACCCATTCATTGTTTAATAGCATGCTATTCAATCTCCATGATTTTGAGGACTTTGGGTTTTTCCCTTTGGGGTTGGTTTCTAGTTTCAGTCCCTTATGGTCAGAGAAAATGCTTGGTATGATTTCAATTTTCTTGAATTTGATGAGGTTAGTTTTATGACCTATCATGTGGTCTATCTTTGAGAATGTTCCATGTGCATTTGAATAGAATGTGTATTTAGTTTCTTTGGGATGAAGGGCTCTATATATATCAGTTAAGTCCATTTCATCTAGGGTGTCGTTCAATGCCACAATATCTTTGTTGATATTTTGTTCGGAAGATCTGTCCATTTTTGACAGTGGGGTGTTAAAATCCCCTACTATAATTGTGTTACTGTCAATACCTTTCTTGAAGTCCTCTAAGATTTTCTTGATGTATTTGGTGCTCCTATGTTGGGTGCATATATATTTACAATGTTTATGTCTTCCTGGTGCAGTCTTCCCTTGAGTACTATGAAGTGACCTTCTGGATCTCTCTTTATGGCTCTTCTTTTGAAGTCTATTTTGTCTGATATGAGTATTGCTACCCCGGCTTTGCTTTCCCGTCCATTTGCTTGGAAAATTTGTTTCCAGCACTTCACTTTGAGTCTGTGTAGGTCTTTTGTCCTGAGGTGGGTCTCTTGTAGGCAGCATATGTGTGGGTCATGCTTTCTTATCCATTCAGCTATTCTATGCCTTTTGATTGGAGCATTTAATGCATTTACATTTAAGGTTATTATTGATGGGTACTTATTCATTGCCACTTTTGTACCTGTGTTCCTCTCCCTCTCTTTCTCCTTTCCTTCCTTTCCTTAAAGCACACCCTTTAGTATCTCTTGCAGATCTGGTTTGGTAGAGGTGTATTCGTTTAGACTTCTTTTGTCTGGGAAGCTCTTTATTTGGCCTTCTATCTGGATTGAAAGCCTTGCTGGGTAAAGTAGTCTTGGTTGCAGGCCTTTGGTTCTCATTACTTGGAATATTTCTTGCCATTCTCTTCTGGCTTGGAGTGTTTCCATTGAGAAGTCGGATGCTAACCTAATCAGGGCTCCCTTGTATGTTACTTCCTTTTTCTCCCTTGCTGCCTTTAAGATTCTCTCTTTGTCTTGGAATTTTGCCAGTTTAATTATGATGTGTCTTGAAGTGGGCCTCTTTGGGTTCCTCTTGATTGGGACTCTCTGTGATTCCTGGATTTGTGTGACTTTTTCTCATCAAATTAGGGAAGTTTTCCATCGTTACTTTTTCAAATAGGTTTTCCATCCCTTGCTTTTCTTCTTCTCCCTCTGGTATCCCTATTATATGGATATGATTACGTTTCATATTATCTTGTATTTCTCTTAATCCCTCTTCATTTTTTCTGAGCCTCTTTTCCTTTTTTTGCTCTTCCTGGATGCTTTTTTCTACTTGGTCCTCCAACTCGCTGATCCGATCTTCTGCTTCATCAATTCTGCTTTTCATTCCTTCCACTGTGTTCTTCAGTTCAGAAATTGTATTTTTCATTTCCTCTTGGCCCTTGTTGATAGTTTCTATTTCCTTTTTCATGTTGATATTTTTTGCAGTGAGTTCCTCATAGCTTCCCTGCAGTTTTTGGTAGCTCATTGAGAGGTCTTGGAGCTTCCGGACAACCATTGCTTTGAATTCAATATCTGACAGTTGAGTTGCCTCCATTTCATTTAGCATTCTTTCTGGGGCTTCCCCCTTTTCTTTTGTTTGGGGATTGTTTCTTTTTCTTCCCATTGTTTGTGAGACTCTTCTTA
This sequence comes from Anoura caudifer, assembly GCA_004027475.1. NCBI lineage: Eukaryota > Metazoa > Chordata > Mammalia > Chiroptera > Phyllostomidae > Anoura > Anoura caudifer. The sequence continues at coordinate 73,306 of PVKU01006352.1, forward strand.
TTAGCCTCAGCTTCTTAAATTGATTTGTTCTGGTTCCCTGGGTTTATGGTGTGAACTTCTGTGGTAGAATGCCTGTGAGATTCAGTGGTGCTGTCTCCTTGAGGTATCCTGGTGTTCACAGTTTCCAGTGTCTCAGCTGTTGAAATGCCCCCTCTTGGGGACCAACTCTGGTCTTTCCACAGTTCCAGGGTTTTTTTGTTTTGTTTTGTTTTGTTTTTGTCTCACTTGTACGTGTTTAAAAAGAGAAAAGAGAAGGAAAGGAAAAAAAGAAAAGAAGGAAAAGAAAATAAAAAATGAAAAGAGAATAAAGAGAAGAAGAATGAAAAAGAAAAGAAAAAAGAGAAAGGAAGAAGAGATAAGCGTCTGGTTTTTCAATGTCCACTGCAATTTTTGATCACCTATTTTCAAATATGCTGTGTTTCTGGTGTCTGTTTGCTGTGCTCCATTGAAAATTGGCCCAGCTTATCACCTGTGTGAAGGGGGAAGAGGGATGTGCATCCTCTTACCACACCGCTATCTTCTCTCTCTCCGGAATTGTATTTTTTTATCTGTTCTTTCATTTGGGCCATTTTTTTCCTCTTGGAGTGACTTTTAGGTAGTAGGGGGTGGAGCCTTAGGTGTTTACCAGGGCAGAGCAACTCACATCACTGGGTTATGATGCTGTATGTGGGGGAGGGGTCTGGGAGGGAACAATGGCGCTTGCTCCACTCTGCCAGTTTTCATTCACTTCCCCCGATACCCACAATCAAATTGGGCCCTTTTGGTGCTGATTTCTGGTTGGGTGGGTTTGTGTATGTTCTATGACCCTCTGGGTCTCTCCAATGAACTCTCCTGCGAGGTTGGGAGTTTCTCCTGCTACTGCCACAACCCCCACCGGTTTTTTCATTCAGAGGCTTTGAAGCTTTATCTTCCTGTGCTGGAAATCTGGGTTGTGTGGTCTATCTTGCTCCCCAGTTGTTCCTCCTGGTTTATGTGTCCAGGACTGTGGGACTGACCAGCCTGCAATCCACAGCCTTGCTGGGTCCTCCAGCAGCTGCCTTGCCTGCCAGGCATAGCCTTGCCCACCCATTCTTCCAGCCACTGCCTTGCTGCAAGTCCTCTCTGCCCAGCTGCCCATCTCCACCCCTCCTGCCAGTCTGGATGAATGTTTCTCCTTTAATTCCTTGGTTGTCGGACTTCCATACAGTTCAATTTTTCTGTCAGTTCTGGTTGTTTTTTGTTTTTAAATTTGTTGTTGTCCTTCTTTTGGTTGTGCAAGGAGGAACAGTGTGTCTACCTACACTTTCATCTTTGCCGGAATACCTGCCCATTTTTAATTTATATATTTTTTCTTCTTATTGAGCTAGAAGATTTTTTTATTCTAGATGCAAGTCATTTGTTGAAGATGTTTAACAAATACTAAATTTTCTTTTAGTTTGTGATTTGCTTTTTATTTTGTCAATGGTGTCTTTCAACTAACAAAATTTTGTCTTGCTTTAACATTTACAATTTCATTTTACTCTCAAAACAGTTACCTAGATGAGTCTGGTAGTGTTTTAACATCTTAGAAATAAGAAAACTTATAGGTTCATTGCCTTGCTCTAAGTCACATAGCTGGTCAGAGACAATGTCATAGGAGACCTTCAGCTTTGTGATTCTAGATCTGTACAGAATTTCAGTGTGTCAACTTAGGAGCAATTTGGAGGTTTACTCTCTTGAATGACATCTAAAAGAGGCCTGTTTTATGTGGAGTCTACTCCCCTGGCAGATGGAAGATTTCAAGCCTTTAGTTTACATTTGTATTCCAGCTGCTGCTATATATTCCCATCCATGAAGGGAGACACAGAGAAAGAGCAGGAGCTGCCAGCAGTTTCAAACTCCTTCAAGCCTAAAGCTATTTATTAAACCTGACAGATGATGGCAGAGCAAGGTTGTGTGTCCTCTCATCTCCTCTGACCTCTCATCAACTTCCGTTCCTTCTTGGACTTTTAAAAAAATTGCCTTTTAATGATATCCATAATTCATGAAAAGAAATAATAAAATCAAAACATATTACCACTGGCTTATAAACACCAGTGCTATTAATTATTAACAGACCAAGAAGGAAGTCAGTAATGATCCCAAAGTTGAGACAGATAAAGGCAATAGTGGGAGGAAAAAAAAAGTTGATCAGAAACCTTTGTGTCCAAGATTTCCAATTTATACCATGCATACTAAGTAGAATTTGATTCCTTTTCTCAAGGAGCAAGCAGAAGCTTAGCTAAAATAGGGGCTTTAGCAAATGTCAAATAAAATACTTTTATGCCACAGATGGAAAAAACCTGAAGCCCAAATCAGGGCCTGCCTTTGTTGTAAGAGGGCAATGATAGAGCAGCAAAATGTGCTTCTTTTTACTGCCAGTCCTTTTCTCTAACTGTGCCTCTTTCATTGCCACACTTGACATCAAGGGAGGATGACAAGTGTTTTCCAAAATAAAGGGACTTCTTTGCAAAGCCTAAGAATTGAGCCTCACTTTTATTATTCCTAAGCTCATCTTCACATCTCCAAGGAAATGAGACTCACTCCCTCCTCCACTAGAAGGAGCCTGTGCAGATGGGGCCCAATGTAATGGTGATTTGCCTAAAGAACATCAGTGTCCTCTGTCCATCTTAGCACCTGGAACTTCTCTAATGGAGGTATATTCCTTAGGGTCACAGGTTGCTCCACATTCAGAAAATTCCAACTAGAATGTGAGTGGTATGATAACTTGTGATAGTGATTTCTCTAAAGCTCAGTTCCTTTATCTGTAAAATGGGTCAAATGATATTACATGCTTCACCGGGTTATTCTGAGAATTAAATGAAATGATGCACTGAAATGCTGAACTCAAGCAGAAAGTTAATTGAGGATGGCGGGGAACTAGATGAGAGGCTGCAAGGGACAGAGAGACATCCAAAAAGCTTGGTGAGGTATGAGACTAAACCAAAACCCACTACTGCCTCCCACAAAATTTTGCTGAGGACTATGGTCTTAGGAGAGAGAAGAAAACCTGGGTTAAAAGACAATCCTTCCATGGAGGAAATTGTCCATGCTTCTTCTGACAACAGAGCCAAGAAGGGCTGTGTTGTGGGGCTGAGCTCACATTTTCTACTGGAGCTCTAAGCTTTGTAGGGGACACTGATTTCACTCCTGGCTGGGACCCTTGGTTCAGCCAAATCATGCAATTTATTCTCTTACTTTAAACAAAATGGCTTATTGTAATGGTGTTTCTATCATTTTTCCCCCTCAGGTTTGATTTCCACCGTAAATCTAGAGAAGAACGAATTTTTCAACCTAAAGGATATTTTTTTCATTTGAGAGTGGACAAAAATAGAAGTTTCAGAGAAGTTAGACATGAGTGGCTCTTTGAGTCAGAGAACAAGGAAAGGTCCTTTGGGTAAAATATCTATTCTCCTCAGAGGCTAAGATTCTTCCCCATCAGCTTCTCCTTCCTTTGCCAGGAGCATTAGGCACCATCTCACATGCCTTCTCACATAAATACTGCTCCACAGGTAACTCCGAGATGCTGACATCCTGCTTAGATATGTCTCAAGTGTATAAAAAGTTTAGCCCTGACTGGTGTGGCTCAGTGGACTGAATGCTGGCCTGCGAACCAAAGAGTCGCTGGTTCAATTCCCAGTCTGGGCACATGCCTGTGTTGCAGGCCAGGTCCCCAGATGGGGGCATGCAAGAGACAACCACACATTGATGCTTCTCTCCCTCTCTTTCTCCCTCCATTCCCCTCTCTCTAAGAATAAATAAATAAAATCTTAAATAAATAAATAAATAAATAAAAAGATTAGAAGGTTGGTTTGTAACCCAGACACAATTTACCACTCTCCTTTTTTCCACTTTCAACCTAAAGGAAAGATTAACCCCAGGACTTTCCAACAGAGTATATAGCTCTCAGAGGCAGAGCATGGAGATGTCTGAAGGACTTTCTGGCCATGAGGAATCAGGCTTTCACTTCTAGCCATGTTATGATACCCTCTTCTACTTTCATTTTTAAAGTCAAAATGTATTAGATGTTTTTCTCTTCATGGGCTCTATTTTGATCTTGAAAAGTACACAAATATTTAATAGCACTTGTTTCTTATTCCTTTCATGAATAGTTTATATTTTAAGAAGAAAAAGCAATTGCAACTAATCACGAATAAACAGACACAAGTGTTCTCTGGCACCAGACTCTCCCCACCCTGCCTGAGTCTTTGTGTAAGGTCTGGCCTCAGTGAGAAAGACATGTATACATTGGGGGAGCGGGAGTGGTTTGTGCTGGACTTTGGATCTCAGTGATTTCTATATTAGCTCCAAAAAAGAGCATGCCTTCTATTTTTGGATTCACACTGAGAAGCCAATTAAATTAAAAGGCTATTCATTTCTCTGTATTTGTCTCCAGGCTGCTCAAATAGAAATGCAAACGACTTCTATTGAATGAGTTTTCTGCCTCAAAGAGAATAAGATTTTAACACCAAGCCCTGTGCTGTTCAGAGTCCAATCTGCACCAAGGCAATAAACACAAACCCCAACCTGTGATTCCACTTTGAGGCTTCCTTTGCAAACTGGCTTTGAACTTATCCTAGATGAAGTCATAGTCAGCTTTTATGGCCACTCAGAGGTCCTTAGTGCAGTTATCTAAAATGGGCCTGTGTTTACTGAAATGAACACAACTGAAAGCAAGAAAGGAGAAACTTTTTTCCAGCTTCCCTCAGAAGAGTGGAGAGATGGCAGAGCCTAAATGTGAAAACACTGCTTCCTTTATGTTGCTTCTGTTTATAAAAGGTCTTGCCCTAGAGGAGATAGCTGCCAGCCACCCCTGGGCTCCAGCCTCCAGTTCCAAATCCTTTAAAATGGAGACAGTCTGCTGTCCCAAACTGCAAGTCCAGAAATGAGTTGTGCTGGGCTGATGAGTCTGACTTATAACGTGTGGCCAGGGATGATCAGGTCATAGGCTAAAAAGCACAGTTGACTTACCCCACCTGGGGCCACTGTGAAGTAGTGGGTAGGGATCAGCCTGACTGGGTCATTAAGGGTTCTTGAGAAAGGATAAATGGGAAGTGGACACTGGGGACATGTCAAGTGGTCTTCATGGGTAGAAAGGAGTTTCCAAAAATGGGTTAACTGGTAGTTGTCCAAGAAAAGAATAAGAAACAACTTGAATTTGCAATGTTTTCCCCTTAAGTCACATGTGGTATGTGGGACATAGGAAAACTATCCTCCAGTCTCCTGGTTTAAAAGAAATTTCAATTTGGGGCAGATGACCTTCCTTAGAAAGAACAGGATTTTCAAACTAGCCTATAGTCTATAAAATAGCAGCCTGCAAACTGCCATTTGCAGATCATTTTGCAACCTGGCAAATCCAAATTGGAACTTGCCTACGAACAATAGAAGATGATATGTTAGGTTGTCTCAAATGGCTGGGCTACCAGGGTCCTAGTGATGGAGAGGATGTGGGTGATGATGGCTGTCCTGCCTTTCATTGCTGCTTTGGAGACCTGTCTGGCAGGACGTAATAAGCAGAACAAAATTTGAGGCAACAACAATGTTTATGAAAGCCCAAAACTATGTCCCAGAAACAAAAGCCATTCAAAGCAAATTTAAAAATCACTTGACTTTATCCTCACTTTCATGAAAAAAAAAATCCCCATCTGAGAACTATTTAACCTAGTCTTTGAAATTCATATTCATTTTTAAATGATTGGATGAGAGGAAAGGAGAGAAGAAAGGGAAAAGGGAGGGAGCGAGGGAGGGGGGAATGTTTGATACATGGTGCTCAGATGTAAAGAACAATTTGACCATCTCAGTAACCGGCCTCTCAAATTTTAAAATACACTCTTTATTTTCTTTTTCTCATAAAATGGAGCAAATACAAACCTGAGACCTAATTTTCTATCTGGTAAAATCTCCTCTGAAAAGTCTTTCCCCTCTCCCAATAGCTAATTGAATCAAGATAAATGACCAGTTTTTTATTCTTCATATTCCTACTATCCCCTATAAAAAGCAAAACCATCAAAAAATGCAAGCAAAGTTGTACCTGAATGTTCACAGCAGGTCTGTTCATGATAGCCCCAAATCTGAAAGAACCCATATGTTCATCAGGAACACAATAAATATACAGTTGCATATTCATACAGTAGGATGACTGGCAATGAGAATAAACAAACCACAACTATATACATCAATATGAGAAAATCTCACAAGCATAATGTTTAACAAAATAAACCAGATGCAATAGAATACTTATTATATGATTCCATTTATATTAACATTCAAAAGCAGGCAGCTAATTGATGGTGATGAAAGCCAAATTAGTGGTTACCATTGAGGAGAAGGGACATGTAGGAACTACTGGAATTCTGTTTCTTGATTTGAATGATGAATAAATTTTGAGAAAATTCAAGTATGGCTTGTGCTTTTTCTTCATTTATGTTTTACTTCAATAAAAAGTTCACTTAAAAGTACATATGATATAAGCGAACTTGGGGATAATGGAAACATGGTATATTTCAACTGTGATGGTAATTACATGGCTATATACATTAATTAAAACTCACCAAACTGTAAACTTAAAATTGATTCATTTTATCATATGCAAACTATAGCTAATAATACCAGTTTCTTTTTAAGTTAAAGAATTTGGAGAAATAATGAATTCTACTTTCTATATACCAAAGAAGCTTGAGAATAATTCAGAACAAAAAAACAACTGCATACATTTATTCCAGAGCTTTATTTTGCAGGAGAAACAAATCAATGGCTCAAATGTTTAAATATGTCTAAATGATTAGACTGTAAGACCTCAAAGGCAGAGATCCTCTTTATATATGAATATAAGTCTCATCCAATTGGAAAACTGAGGCTAGGGATTCTTGTTTGAATTTTAATTCATAATCCTCTAAATTTTTACAGTGACAATAATGTGCTTGTATCAGCACATTATTGTGATGATGCATAATAATAATGCCAAATAAACAACCACAAAACCTCACTTACTGCTCACACATCAGGAGTCAGCTAGGGGGTGGTGCTGGGTAGTTCTGTTGATCTTCCAGGGCTTGATGTCATGCTGGGGGTTATACTAGCTACGGGGTGATGTAAGCTGACCTTAACTGTGATGTCTGGGTCACTGTGGTTGTGATCCTCTAAGACAGTCTCCAGTGATAGCTGTCTCCTGGTATCCATGCCCTTGTGCAGTACCCATGATGTAAAATAGAGCTGTCCTGTGTAACTAATAGGATATTTCAAAGACTACACAATCTGTCCAAGGCTTGGTCACAAAAGACATCATAGCTTCTACCTGTTCATTTCGATCACTCAGCTATGTGGAAGCCAGACACCATGTTATGAAGACACATAATCAGCTCCGTAGACATTCACATGAGAAGAAGCAAGGCCTCAACATGTAGCATCAACTTGCCAGACACATATAGGAGCCACCCCCTCTCCCCACTACCAGCAAGTAGAATATCCTGCCCCAGTCAAGATGGCCAGATCCCTGAGCCAGAACCAACTAGCTAAATCACTCCTGAATTCTTAAACCACAGAAACTCAGAAAAATAATAAATCCTAATTGCTTATGCTGCTAAGTTTTTGTATAATTTATCACACAGTCATGATAACTAATATTACTTTACTCTATACCATGTAGCTCTCATTATTTAATAGGCTACATTCCCACTGAGGCATTCTTATGGTGACAGCAGAGACAAGAGAGCAAGTGAAGGCATGCAAGCACTTTTCAAATCTCTACCTTGCATCATGTCTCCTAAGACCACCATGGCCAAATCAGCTCAGAGAGAAGAAGCAGAGCAGGTGAGCTGACCTACTGTGGGATGACACTGCAAATTTATATGGCAAAGAGCATGGTTGGTGGTTTCAAAATATGTCCAAAAATTCCTTGACACTGTTCCATTAAAAAGGTGGGGTATATTTCCCCTCCACTGAATGTGGGCTGGACTTAGTGACTCACTCCTAATGAACAGAACATGGTAGAAAGGATGATATGTGGTAAGAATAGTTTCTCTTTATCTCCCCCCCCCCCACTGGATTTCTTGCTCTGGGGAAAGCCACCCACACCTCATGAGGAAAGTCAAGCTGAGAAATCTATATGATAAAGAATGAAAGCCAACTACCAGAAACCAGCACCAACTTGCCACCGTGTTGGGGGTGGATCATCCAGCCCCAGTCAAACCCTCAGATGACTGCCACCTCAGCCCACATATCAGGGCCAACTGAGGCCCTAAACTAAGCTACTCCTGAATATTCCTGACCCACAGAAACTGGGAGAGATAATAAAGTGTTATTGTTTAAAAAAAGTGGTGTTGTTGCAAGCCACTAAGTTATTACAGCAATAAATAACTAACACAAGAAAAAATGAAAAAAATTAGAGCTTACTTTTTCTAAGCACAGGTTCAAGATTCTTAGTTGCAAACAATAAGACCCAATGTAGCTAGTTAAAGCAGAAAAGAAACATTTTAAAGTGTATTGAAGAATCTCCAGGAAGGCCAGGTCATCAGGTCTAGAGGCTACAAAGGCAACAACAAGGTCTGAAGCACAGAGTACCTCTGCTCCAGCCATGACCCAATTCCTGCTGAAGCTGGAGTAAGATACCTCAGCTTGAACCACTGAAGTTGGTAGCTGGATGCCTGAATATCCACCATAAATATTCTAGAAAGCTGGAGGATGCATTCACTACTCTCTTCACCCCAAAATGGAGACTGTGAATTGCCAGCTTTATCTTGCTGCTCTCTTCCAATCACAAGTCTTTCACGGATGCATATAATTGGTGGAGTCTATCTGCAAGGGAGGATGGGAACAATAAATTGTGGGCTGTATACCTGGAGAGGTGTTATTCATTAGATAGGAAATATTACAGTGACTGGAAGGGTGTTCAAACAGTGGTGAGAATCTAGAAAAATTGACAAATGTTCACTTCTTATTTCCATATAAAATCTCTGGTATACTACTAAAATACAGATAATTAGAGACATTGACATGTCTTCTTATTACCTGGAACCCAAATTCGTAAATTAATTTCATCTCCAGTATCAGTTTCCAATCAACTGTTAATGACTGTCTAGATCTATGTGCTACGATGACCTCTGGGCTCTGCTGGGAAAAGATCTGGGATCAAGCAGCAATGATGCCATATGTGCTCAGTATTTGGGTTAAATAATAGGTGCCTACAAAAATAAATGTCCTCAGTCTCTGTGTTTTCTCTTTTCCTCCAAGAAGGATATGAAAATACCCCATGATCTTTTAAACTTATTTAGGTTAAAACTGTTCCCACTGGCCAAACCCTCTTTTAATCAACTATCTGAAAAGTCATACTTGCCAATCCATATCCTGATTATACCACTCTAGTACTTGGTAGAACCCAGATATACAAAACAACTCTCTGGCAGAATATGGCCTCCTGTCTTGTCTCCTACTCATGTTCCTAAACCTCACATTACCCCCTGAGGGACCGCTCAAGTAACCTCAAATTCCATAATACACAATTTGAATATCACTGACCTGCCATTGGTGTATTATCCAGCTTCCTTCCCAGGGCTCATTGGTTCCTGCTCAATTCCTCTTCTCTTTTCCTCAAATTCAGTCAACTGGTATGAATAAATTGTTCACAAACAGTCCCTGCACTTTAGCCTTTCCATTCCAATTTTCCCCATGTGAGTCAATAATGTTTATAACCCTAGAACTTGGCACGCTCTGCTGTCTTTCAGCTACATGAGGGACAGAGACCAACTTCAGGCCTAGCTGTGATAAGTCTACATTAAGTTGCTTCACCTTCTTCCATATGCTAATAGCAACACCTACCTAAATAGAGACATCACACCATTATGTAATGGTTTCAGTGGGCACATGCCTGACCTTTCTTCCATCCTCCTTACCCACTATTGCTCTAGTGCCTGCAGCAGTATCATCATTGCTTTAGAAAACAAGATATTTGCTCATTCTCTAGAGCAGTGCTTTTCAGACTTTAATGTTCACACAAATCACCTGGGCATCTGTTTAAATACAGATTCTGTTTCAATAGTTGGGACCAAGGTCTTCCATTTCCATCAGTCTCCCAAGTAATGTTGATGCTTCTAGTGTAGGGACCACCATTTACCTAGCAAAGTTCTGAAAGACCCAGTCTCACTCGCAAAGGAGAAACTTACTGCTTTTCTTAGAACTCTAATTATGCATAGTTTCTTCTTACCTCTCTCCTTTGGATCACATTTCTCCATCATCCATCCCCTAGATATGGGTGTTCATTTCTGCTATACTTTTGATCACACTAATTGTACTCATTCAATTGAACTAATCATCACTGAGCACCTACCATGAGCTAGACACCATGCTGGGCACTAAGGATATATCTATCAACAAGATTATACCTATTCACATGGAACCTACAGTGTAAAGAGAAAGACATTTATCAAATAATTACTCAAAAATCAGTTTTAATTGTAAGGAGTACCAGGAATGAAAATTAAAGGATGCTTTGAGAACAAATAACGGAAAAGAAACTAACCAAGGCTCTAGGGTCCTTGGGGTTTCCACTTCACATGAGTTCCTTCAGTTTTGTGTAAACTCAGCCTTCTCTATGGTGAGGCACAGCATTTCCCCTTACCTTCCTCTTGACCATGGGTGCCTGTGTGAATTTGGTGTTTCATGGCCACACTCACCTTTGGCAAGAAGATGATCATGGCATGGAGCTTATGGTCGGCAGGCACATCCTGGGCTTTCATAACTCCAAATCAATATTGGGATGCCTCATGCCATGATTGCCCCTTGGCTCCCCTTGATGATACTCTCTGGCCATCTGCAAAGGCAAGCTGTTCCCTCCCAAATTCTGATCACTACTTCCCCTTTTCTCAAAACTGACAGCAAATATAGTACCCTAATTTCTTCCCTGTCATGATCAGCCTCTTCTGCTGATCTATTACCTTGAACTATGATTTGGCCATTGCTAGAAAATTGTACCGATTAACACCAAAGTTTTTAATATTCATTGATTAAGAACAACTAGGTCCAAATCTAGTTGCCACATCAGATTTTCTGGACTCTTAGGTTCAGAAAGCTTCTCTAGCTGCAATAGTTGTCCTTTCCAGTCTCACAGGGTTTATTAGTTTGGCAAGGAGAGAAAGGCAGAGAGGTTGCAGAACCATTGTAACCTGTGTAAAAGTAAGATCTACCATGCCTTCTGTCCTAAAGTTCATTCCTCTGTGATGTTATATTCAAGGAAATAATAATCCATTAGGTAAACTACATCTACAATGCAAGTTTAATCTTTCCAGAAATCTCTTGAAAGGGACTTCCATTAGTCATTTTAACTTTAAAGACAACTTTAAGTCCTGTTTGCTAATTCATCCTTTTCTTCTTCTTTTTTTGTTCTTTTCAATATTTCACATCTACAGTAGTTTCCCCAATGCCTTCTCTCTTCTCCCTCTTTTTAAACTTTTCTAACTGTCCATCCTACCAGACATTTCACTTCAGAAACTTCATCACCAGCCTTTTCCCTTCCTTTGGATTTGTCCTTCCAAAGTCTTAAGATAAGAGCTTTCCTCTCTCCAGTATGGACCAGGCCAGCAAGTTCAGCCCTCTGAGTCCTCTTAATGTGGCCAATGCCTTGATTCAGACTAGGATGTCCTGGCACATCTAGAATTCTTCCACCTAGGATTTTTCCAACCAGGAGAAAGAGAGGGCAAGTATACATTCTCCCACATTGTCTGTGCTTTGTTTAGTTGCTTACTTCCATGTTATTAACCCAAGAAATAATTCCTTTTACTTCAAAGAAAAGGTCCATGGCAGTTATTACTAGCATTCTAATGTTTGTTGATTAAGAGAATAGAAAATAACAAAAAGCTAATGTAAATAAGTTAACATTTTTATTCAATTGACTAGCATCTACACTCAATTAAAAACATGTGTGCATATATAGACACATGTGCCACATAATATTTCAGTCAGTAATGAACCTCATATACAAGAAAGACATATCACATAGCCTAGGTGTGTAGCAAGCTATATCATCTCAGTTTATGTAAGTATATTCCATGATGTTTGCATGGGGACAAAATCACCTCACAATGCGTTTCTCAAAATGTATCCCTGTGGCTAAGCACACAAATATGCATGAACAAATTCGGACTCCCTGTAATAGATGCCTGGCTCCTCTGATTCTGCTGAGAGTGTGAATCCTCCCATGGCCCCTTCACCACAATCTCTTCTCCACAGTCCACAGGCTGGAACCCATACATATCTGTCATTTAATTAACTTAGTTAACATCAATACTTATCACATAGCACCAACATTTTTAAACTTTACCGTAACACATTACTTTTCATGAAATTTCCAAAGTGTTTGAAGTTAGGAGCAAATAAACCCCATCCTGGTCCCACATGTGACATAATTTGAGGGCTCTTGGAGGGACAGGCTCTAATCAAGTGTCTTTGACATGTGTCTGACTTACTGCTCCGTGGAAAGCCCCATAAATCCTTACACTCGGAGTCAGCTGTGAACCATTACTTGTGAATGCTAATTGTACACAACATGAATGAAGAATGTGGATGACACTGGCTTCCTAACCTGCAGCTCTGTTTCATAATCCCTGGTTCACCAGTTGGGACTTTGATGGGGCATTTTACAATGCAGCCTTTGCTGCCCTTGTAAAATATTATAATCACATAAAATGTTATTCTGTAGAATTGTAAGTAATGTAGAGCCTGCTCTTGGCATCTCTGTCTTAATCACCATTTTTCATTGCTTCACTGCCCATTTAAGAGTCCTTGGAAGGCTTCCTTCCACATGAATAGGGGTGTGGAGTTTAATCAGGCACGTCTGGCAGAGACACCCTCATTTCCAACTCCAGTTCCAATTCCAGTTCAACAACTCACCAAAGGTGGTGTCAAGAAGTTCCCTCAACTTCCCTGTGCTCTATTTTAATCATCATTTCCTCAGCCTCCAGAGCAGTCATGTCCCTCTTTCAGAAAAGGGACACTCTGGAAAGCCTGTTGTAAATGCCCCAACCAACTTACCCACACCCTAGTCAAAACTGTAGCCAAAGGCCCACAGTCACCCCTTATCATGCTCTGAGTTCTACCAAGCAGAACCTTGACACCAGAAAAATTCCCTAGTTCCCACCTTGGAGAGATATTAGGGATGTGTCTGGGACCAAATATTAGTTAACAGCATAATTCTTGTCCCTACCCAGTTCCATAGTGCCTATAGACAAAATAAATTCCCTGGTATCTTTCTAGGTTTCCATGCTGATGGTGATCCCAGTGCAGACACAGTGTAGAACAGGGGTGTCAAACTCATTTTCACCAGGGGCCACATCAGCCTTACAGTTGCCTTCAAAGGGCTGAATGTAATTTTAGGGCTGTATAAATGTAACTACTCCTTAACTAGGGGCAAGGAGCTCAGTGCTGCCACTGGGTAGAAACAAGGTGCTGGGCCAGATAAAACAAGGTAGAAGGCCAGATTTGTCCTGTGGGCCTTGTGTTTGCCACCTGTCGTGTAGAGTTTCCCCCACAGTCAGAAATGAAGTACTAGCTGGTTTCACCCAACTTTCTGGTGAATGGAACAGCGATTTGTAGCATGAGCACAAATCAGCCCATTGGTGGTGTAAGGAAGAACCAAGGTCAACTTTGAGTCCCAACTTCTACAGGAAATAGTAAATGGACTCACTCAAAGATGATGTCTGATATCACTGGATTCAGAGACTAGCTATGCCTGCCCTTTCTCCTACCAGAGGTCTCTGATAGCCTTTGTGGAGTGCTCTTCCAATGTCAGGCAGCAAGGTGGCTGTGCAGCTGGCATAAAGAGTCAAGCATGCACCATTGATGTGAATAATATTACTGCTGTAACCAGGGTCCTCTTGATTCAAAATAAACCATTTTTTTATGTGGATGCCTTTGATTTTGGCAAATGGATAAAAAGGCAAAAGTCAGTCAGCAGGAGCAGGAGGGGAAGAAAAGCAAATCTTTCATTTGTTTATTAAGCCTAGACATGCCAGTGTTCTTCCAGACTCTCAAATTCTCAAATGCTAAATGGCACAGCACAATGCCCTTAGTCTCTAAATCTGCTATACCTTCCAATCATCTGGGAGCTTTCAAATATCCCAATGCCCAACTCTCAGCCCACCCCAATTACAGCCAAATGGTTGAGGGAGGAAGCCAGTTATCAGTAGTTTATAAAGGTCCACAACATAGAAAGACCTAGAGGGTATCATGCTAAGTGAAATAAGTCAAACAGAGAAAAGATTAATATTATATGATTTCACTTATATGTAGATGTGTGAAAAAGGATGTGTGAGAGGATTAAGAAGTACAAAACTGCCAGTTATAAAAACAGTTATGGGGATGTAAAGTACAGCACAGGGAATATAGTAAAAAAATATTGTAATAACTATGTGTGTTGTTAAGTGGGTACGAGGCTTATCAGAGTAATCATTTCATTAGGTATACAAATGTCTAATCATTATGTTGTACACCTGAAATTAATTTAATATTGTACATCAACTGTCATTAAAAAATAGATCCCCAAAATTTTCCAACATGCAGCAGTTTGGGAACCACCAGCAAAAGGGTTATAAACACAGACCCTGGGATCAGATTTGGATTTGAATCCTGGGTCCACAATTTACCAGCTTTGTCACTTTTGGCAAGCTACTTCAGCTGTCTGTACCCTAATATTCTCATCTGTAAAATGTAGCACCTTACAAATAATACTAGTATTTACCTCATGGGGTTCTATGATAATTAAATGATGTATTATTTCCAAAGTGCTTAGATCAGTTCCTGGTACTATGCTAACAGCTATAAAACTTGTTGAAAAGAAAAATACACATGCCAAACTCATTCTTGCCTCAGTGTCTTTGCTGTTGCTGTTCTCTCTATCTAGACCTCATCCTCCTTGACTGTTATGGCCAACAGGTAGCTCACCTACCCTAGTTATACTTTATCTCAGTAACTTCTTTTATTCTCATAAATAATAAATATTCTCATAAATTTTATTCTTCTTTTATTTAGATGTGCACTTATTGAACATATTTTGGTTGTCTCCTCCTAGAATATAAACCCAGAGAGAGCAAGATCTGCATTATCTCTAGAATAGTGCCTGAATAAATAGTGAATGAGGAATGGGAACATGGGATGAGCTAATTCCTTGGTAATGTGAAGGGCAGCCATTAAAAGAAAGATGCCCAAGCTTTTGGACAGAGACCCTTCTATGGGCTTTGAAATGTTTGTGATTCAGATACAACCTTTGGATTTATTGTGGGCTAGCCATCCTGGCTGAGAAGAGATACATATGTTAAACCTTGTGCACTAAGAACCTTGCCTGTAAACAAGAGAAATGGCCTCTCCCTGAAAATCTAGACCTGATGAAATCACCTGCCAAATAATTACCTCATTTGAATTTTCTCATTTCATTTCAGTAAATAGCTCATATCTATTTAATTTAAAGCTTATTTATTTTCATTTTTATAAATTGTTGCCCCCCTCCAGGGTCTCCAGTTCTCAGCCACTGTGTGGGTATGACAGAACAATTTTCAACAGTTTGACACAGAATGAAATACAGAACTGTGTCAAAGGTGGTAAAGAGATTTATTATCTTCTATAGATAGTATGGTGGACATCAGCAATACAATTCCATAGGTACCAGAGCAGTCTCTGTGTATCTCATTAGGATTCCACATTTCTATTTATGTTAATCATTCTCTGGGTACATTCCATTTCATGCAAAATGATAAACCCTAACCTGAAACTCCAAGTCATCCTAAAGGTGAGTTGAATTACAAAGTCACTTCCCTTTACAGTGTGACACATGGTGGCCTCCTGTTGACTAGAGGCCCCATTCCTGCTCATTTCAAATCATACCTACGAAGTAGCTGACTATGAAGTTGGTACCAGAGAACCTATGGTGTATCAGCTGAAAGGCCACTGGATGTGACCAAGATTCTTTGAGTGTACGTCTATGAGATTTCATAGAAATTACTAAAATATTGATTTATGGTAATGTTTTGGGAACAAGAATGTAACTTAATTCAAAACTTTATCTCCAACTTTGCACAATGAGAAGCAACATGGTCCATTTAAACTGGTTCCTTCTCAAGGGTTGGTAACAGGCTTGACTGAATTAATCAGAAGAAACTCCACAGAGGGGCCATAGGTCTCAGTACAGGCTTTTCCAGCCCTGCTCTATATATACCTCCTCAGCTATGGTGCCCAGAACAGTGATCCTTCTCCACCTTCAGATTTAAGAACCTGGAGACTCCTGGACCCTCAGCCATCAAGGCAAAGCTCAAGGAAGCTCCCAGATTGTCTCTAAGGTGAGTTCCCCATGAATAACATTCAACAGGGGCTGCAAACCAAATCGCATTCTGAGTAGATACCACAATGACTAACGGTTTGTCAGAGTGCCACAATCTGAAGTTTTCTGTTAATCATCATTTTGCTGTAGAAGATTGCCTAGGCAATATAATCCTTACCTTTATCATTGTCCACTGGAGGTCCAGGGTTCTGTCCCCCTGAGGCCACCACGAGATGTTGCTCTTGACCTAAAAGTTGACCCATGGTTAGAAATTAGGCTTCCATCTTTCATCTGCTTTCTGTTCTACAAACATTTTAAGGACTTTGCCTGCATTTCCAGATCATGTGTGTTCACCAGGGTGAATTATCTCTCCCCTTGGCCCACTTCCCTTCTCCCACATGGCTGCTATGTGGCCCCATTTCAGTCTTGGACATTTAGATCAGTGCTTCTCAAAATTTAATATGCACACAAATCATCTGGAGATGTTTTAAAATGCACATTCTGATTTAGTAGATCTGAGACACTGCACAAGACTCTGCATTTATAACGGGTGCCCAGGAGGTTCAATGCTGCTGACCCAAGAACCACACATTGAACAGCAAATGTCTACAGTTTTTGTATTCTTCCTCAAATCCATCAAAATCACTTTTGTTGAAAGTGGCTTTTCAACAAAATCACTTTTGTTTAAAGTGACTAAGAGGGTAGGCATTGTATGTTTCCATTTTCAGCAGTAGTTTTAAGACTAAGAATGCTTTGACAAAGGACTGATGGTATTCTTGTGGAATTTGGGTGCTGGAGGTGGTTTGAGTCAGGCCCAAGGGTCATCCTTCTCAAATCATCTAAAATGTTGACCATTGTCTACATATACCTGTATAGACATATGGCAGATTGAGTTCCAGAGCACGGTAACAAAGAAGTATCACAATAAAGCAAGTTGTAATTTTTGTTTGTTTGTTTGTTTGCTGGTGGAGGGTCTTCCATTCAATTTGTAAAAAACACCACATCTGTGAAGTGCAATAAATTAAAGTGCAATCAAACTAGCTATGGCTGTATTTTAAGGCCCCACTTGCACTGAGTAAAGCCTACACATGAAGCCAGAGTCAGACACACATATCTGTCTGGCTAAAGCAGATGCAAAGGGGAGGAAAGGATCCCAGTGGGATGGGATACAAGGTCTCTCCCCCTCCACTCAATCAACTATCTGGATCTGTGCTGCTGGTTTCTTCTATTGGGTGGGCCAAAAAATGGTTTGGTATTTTTCCCATAAGATAGCTCTAGAGTGCCTAGTTTTCTTTAACTTCATTCAAAACAATTTTGTTAGATTGTATTATGACAGCTGATATATCAGTGTGCATTAAAAAACCATTAAAATTGGTGAATTTTTGTATAGCCATAGTAATATCAAAGATGTAAGTAAATAAACATTTTCAGCATATTATGCTTTATTATGTTAAGAAAGGTAAAAACACAACTGAAACGCAAAAAAAAAAAAAAAGATTTGTGCAGTGTGTGAAGAAGGTGCTGTGACTGATGGAACATGTCAAAATGGTTTGTGAAGTTTCATGGTACTGGAGATTTCTTGCTGGATGATGCTCCACAGTCAGGTAAACCAGTTGAATTTGATAGCAATCAAATTGAGACATTAATTGAGAACAATCAACATTATATCACATGGGAGATAGCCGTCCTACTCAAAATATCCAAATTAATAAAGTTATTGGTGAAAATGAAACATCTTTTATTTTACAGAAAAAACTAAACAGACTTTTTGGCTAACCCATTACATGAAGACCACAGAGCAAGAAGAAAGGCATAGTCGTCTCTTCTGCAAGCTCAGCTGACCATAAATTCTGCTTGAAGACCTGTTCCCTGTAGCAACAACACCAGCAGAAAATGCAGCAAGTGGAGGGAAGTGTTAAAACAAACTCTTTGCTTTGTCATCCAGAGCAGCTGATGTGGGGGGGGTGGGGAAGGGAGAGGGCGAACAGGAGTGAGGCTCCCCCAGCTGCTTTTCTTCCTTGTTCTTCTTAGGGTTATTTTATTTATACCTAGGAAGAAATAATTATCTACAGCTGCATTTCTCAATTGCAGGGCACTTAAGGCAGCATTTCCACCCACCAGGTCACTCCTCCCTGAGCATTCTCCTGGAGGAACTGCCAGGTTTTTTTCTCCGTGGCCCAGTGACCTCCCAGCATCTTCTAGTCTTGAGAGGACTCAGGTTATCAGCTGGTGACCTTAAACACAGACTCTCTCTATGACTTGTCTGGGGTCATTAGATTAATTTCTTTATCTCATTCCATTATCCAATGACTAGATTTGAAGACAAATAGCTCTCCTCTGGGTCCTTCTTGGATTTATAAGAGTTATGATTAATTTAGCAGATTGCTTAGTAGCTAAAGCTCCAAATTGACTCAGGTTAAAAATCCTAGTCTACTTTCTTCCACTTCTGTTTCTTCATCTGTAGAGTGTGGATGGTAGTAGTACTAGCCCCACTGGTATAAGATTAAATGAATGCATGCAAAGCATTTACTTGCAAAGTATTTACAAGGTATTTACTCATTATTTACTGAGCAGAAGTAGTCAACAAATGGTAGCAATTACTAGATGTAATTTAGTGAGGGAGGGTTAACAGGAATCATAGAATTAAAGCTGGGAGCATCCCTGGAGGTCACCTGGGCCAGTATACTGCAAGGTTTATAGCATATGAGGATGACCTGAAAGCAAAATTGCTGGGTTAACAGGAATCATAGAATTAAAGGGAGGGTTAACAGGAATCATAGAATTAAAGCTGGGAGCATCCCTGGAGGTCACCTGGGCCAGTATACTGCAAGGTTTATAGCATATGAGGATGACCTGAAAGCAAAATTGCTGGGTTCCACCCCACAATGATTGGGTTCTGTAGCTCAAGGGTAGAGCCCATGAATTTGCATATCTAATAAGCTCTCAGGTGATGCTTTTAATACCAAGTAGCTAAACTAACCCCTTTTCTGACACGAAATCCGTAGCCTCACCTCTCCTGTTCCTGTAAATGTCTTATAAACTTTGTTGGGCAACTCCTATGATGGTGGAAGAAAGAAAATGAATCCTTGGTGGTGATCTGTAATGGATCATGAACTTTAAATATGTTACTTTATCTTCACAGTAATTTATGGAATTACTTATAGTTGTTTCTTTTTTGTTGTTGTTTTGTTTTCTTTTCTTTGTTTGCTTTTTAAGATGATGAAATGGAGGCTAAAGAAAACTTAGGTGCCTGCACAATTTCATACAGTAAGAACTGAAGAGCCAGGATTTGAACCCAGTCTCTGAGATCTAAGTTCTTGTATCAGTAATGTTAGGTTTATATTTGGGAGCACCCACAAACATTCAATTACTGGGCAAGCCTTAAAAGTTAAAAGATGTTTTTGTTTATAAACTGAGCTGCAGTCTGCCTCTGTTGATTCATTCACTGGTTTTAGTCATGGTTTCTTGAATCTTCATCAGAATTGGAAAGGACTTACTATCTTTTGGGTAGAAAGAGGACAATCAGTTATTTTATTGCAAATTTGATAATGGTTAAGTGTATACCTCCTGACCTAGGGTTCCTTCATTCAAATCCTGACTCTCATTCATACTTCTTAGCTGTGTTACTTTGGGTAAGTTTCTAACTTCTCGCCTCCATTTTCTTAAATGTATAGCATAGGAATAGTATTAGTATCTTCATCAGAATGTTGAGAAAAGAAAACAGTTTAACGCATGTACAGAATCACATGACAATTTTAGCTTTTATTATTTCAACCCCTAAAACCTCTGTAAAGTCTTCATAAAGTCCAGTCTAACTGAAGTCTTAAAAATTGGAGAAACCAGACTTTTTTCTCCTCCTTATGATGTGACTACAGTGCATTTAGCAGTGTCTTTAAAGTCTTTGCTGGTGATTAGAGGTACTGGATAAAAAAATATCAAGAGCAGCTGTGTTTTTCATCAGCAGGCGGTCCCTGAGTTCAACCAAGTTGTTATGTAGTTTGCCTTCTTGTAGAAGTTATTCTGCTTCTTGTATGTTAAAGTAGACAAATGGAGTCTTCAAGATGCTACACTTGTCCCAGACACAACCTCCTAAAACTGCAGGAAAGCCAAGGAGGGAAAGATAAAAATACCTAACAATCAAAAGCTGGAGATTTTTTGTGCTTCTCAGAAACCATTCTTTAAGTTAAAGAAATAGCATAAATGTTGAGGCAAAGGAACACAAATATTATTTATACTTCCTGCCTTAGATTGATTTTCTTTTTAAAAAAACAAACAGCCTGAATTCTCCTCACTTCCCTGTATGCTTGCATTTGAGAATGTGGCTTTTCAGCCCCTCCCATTAAAGGGTGGATTCTATTTCCTCAGCTTTTGAATCTGGGTTTGGCCACATGACTTGTTCTGGCTAAAAGCCTTCAGCAGAAGTGGAACTTCGCCATTATCAAGCCTAGGCTCAAGAGCTATTACACTCTTATTGGAACTGAGCCATCACCTCATGAATAAGCCCAGGCTAACTGGCTAGATGAGACACATGACCCAGCCATTCCTGTTGCTACACACAAGTAAGGCCATGGCCCTATTCCTTCTATCAGATGATTACAGACTCCTGAGTAAGCCCAGTCAGGATTAGCCAAGTCTGGTCTACAATAGCAGAACCACCCAGCTGATCCATGGGCTCATTAAAAAATAATAAGCACATCATTTTATCCTTCTGAGTTTTGAGAGGTTTTGTTTTGTTTTTGTTTTTGTTTTTTGTTTTTGTTTTTGTTTTTTACAGCAATAGTTGATATATCTACCACCTATGCAGTTGATAGGACTAAAATAGCAAAAACCACATCAAAATCAATAATACCATTACTTGTATAGTTTGAAATGAAGCAAATGTTAGCTCAGCCATTTTTGACTTATAAAAATAGCAATTTCATGTCAACCAACCTAACATTATTAAGTACTTTTCACATATCAGGCACTATTTTATATGGATTACCTCATTTAATCTTTATAATACTCTATGAGGTAGACACTGTCATCATTTTACCGACATGGAAATACAGATTCAAAAAATATCTATTGCCCTGGCTGGTATGGCTCGGTGGATTGAGTGCTGGCCTGTGAACCAAAGGGTCACTGATCTGATTCCCTGTCAAGGCACATGCCTGGGTTGCAGCCACGTCCCCAGAAGGGGAAGCCCATGAGGCAATCACACACTAATGTTTCCTTCTCTTTCTCCCTCCTTTCCCCTCTCTCTAAAAAAGACAAACAAACAAACAAACAAAATATCTGTTAAAGTAATGAATAAAAGTAAGGGCAACATTCTTCAAAGTCACATGGTCAAATCTTGTTGGGATAGGAATTTGAACTTCAATTGACTTACTCCCTCTGCCAATGTGCTTTATACGATGGGAAGCAGATGACAAGGACATTCATCAAGTATTCACTAGGCATCATGCTGTTCTATGATCTTTATATGCCTTATCTCAATCATCACATATAACCCCATGAGGTTGGTGTGATTTATGCATGGGGAAGCCAAAGTACTCCAATGCTCAGTAATTTAACCAAGGTCATACAGAAAGTAAATTGCCAGGTCAGAATTTGAACCTAGGTGATACTCCAGAAACTGTGTTCACCTATAGATGGCACCTTTCAAAGAATTGAGAAAAGAGAAATGGAAGGAGGAAATGGAGCTTTCCATAAGCAGAAACCTAGCAAATGTTGTGCACCTCTGAACATGTCTCTATTAACCCAGATTCATTGTATAAATCACCCTGGTTTTATAAAGGCTCTTCCTTCCCAAGAGGGCATATGTAGCCTTTTCTCATCTATCTCTACATTGTTACATGTCAACTTTGGGAAAACCAGGCTAAACTCCATATGGAGACATGGTAGGTGACCATTCTGCAAAGTCCTTGGAGAAGGCCCACAATTCTCTGCAGAAGCTGTCCACTGTAGCCTGAGATTTCTACCATGAGTATCACACCCCTGAATTAAGGCATTATTACCTGAAAGCCCTTATAAAAATGTGCATGTTTTTCCTGTAAAGGTTAATACCATGCAAACTTAAATTAGAGTACACAAACTAAAGGGTAAACAAAAACCAAGATATTAAAAAAAGAATGGAGGTGGGCTTGGTGTAGATGAGAGGGGGTGGTGGGGTCTGTGGCAAATTGAAGAGTATATTTCCCCTTTAAATGGGGATTCTGGTACTAATGTCAAGGCAATTGGTGCCATTGACAATGACAGATTTTTTTTTTTTTTTTTTTACAAAAGAACACAACACGCCTAGATATTTTTGGATAATTTTCCCTTTAAAACATTACTAGGAAAAATAAAACTGACCTGTGGGCTAGAACTGATGTGTAAGAGGCCAGCCTGAAACCCTGTGCTTAGATCAATGTATCAGTTCCTTAAAGCAGAGCTACTCCAAGTGAGTTCAATGCACCATGATATCAACATCACCTGGGAGCTGGTTAGAAATGCAAGCTCTTGGGCCCCACCACAGATGACCTGAATCTAAACATCTTGGGAGTATGACCCCAGTTTCTGCATTTAACAAGCACTTCAGGTAATTCTTTTACACAGCAAGATATGAGTGGTCCAGAAGCAACAAGAACCAGATATGCATCTGGTACCTGCAAGGAGTCAAGGACAGGGTCTGGGGCCGACAGGACAGAAAATCTCCAGTCCTTGGGGTCAGGGAGAGGAAAAAGAAGGGTGCTGACAAGACTTGAGAAAGCATTCTGGGAGCTCTGCAAATAGGACTGTCACATGTGGAGCCCAAAGGGGCCTTGCACAGACTCTCTGTTGCTCCTCTTCTGAAGCCAAGATACCAGACTTCTGAGCCTGGTAGCTCCACCCCTCCAACACCCAGGAAAGTGACACTGTGTTCCCATATTTACAGAGCATTGTCAGCGCTAAATCTGTTCCTAAGCATGTTGCCAAAGTTGTCACTGTTCTCAACTAAGTAATCAATAGCTTCTATCTGCCTAGAGGCTCAGCACACTTTTTATGTTAATTTTTTAATGCAAATGTGGTGATTCTGGGGAACAGTGAAATCAAGAAAAGTGTTAGGCACCTCACTTCAGCCAAATTAGGATACATCTTTAATGTACACACAATCTACAAAATCTCCAGAAAGGTCATGTTGAACTAAACTTTTGCATTTGAATTCTTCTGGAGCTTAAAAATAATTTCAATTAAAGTCATTGGAGATATCCAAGATTGTGTGTGTGTGTGTGTGTGTGTGTGTGTGTGTGTGTGTGTGTGTGTATGCTATTGACCTAACCTTGCTGGGGAATCCTAACTGCATAAGGAAGCTGGTCACTAAGCCAATCATTCAAAGCACAGTTCAGTTAATTTCTTCTTACTTCTTCTTTTACTCCCTTTAATTTTTGGCTTAGCCATGTAGTTTTATTTTCTTTAGTTCTTTATATTATTTTATGCCCTCTTTTTAAAGAAGCTGAGTTATCTTTCAAGAGCAAATTCCATTGTGGCAGTGACCTTGAGGATGATGACAGTAGATTAAAAGCCAGTAGTAGCACAAAATGCCAAGGATGATTTGAAAGAAAGCGTCAGTTATCTAGTATTAATTCAGTAATAACTAGAGAGACACTATTCTTGCCACCTCCTTCCAGACAGATCTCTCCACTACAAGGAAAAGTAAAATAAAAAATGGATAAAAACCAATTCTGATTCTAATACACCCCCCATGTTCATATTCTACCTACAGGTGTTCATTGGGTTAGCAATTAGACTGAGGATTTAGATAATTTCCTTCCCCTATATTAGATAGCTTTTCCTGTATACAAACTATGCCAACACTCAGTGGTTTAAAATAGCAACCATTTACTTAGCTACCTATTTCTGCGGGCCTATCCCACAGTTCAGCTGCTTTGGGATGGGTTTCATCATGTGACTCCATCATGTGGCCAGCTGGTGGGTTGCCTAGGGACTCATGGGCCTAGTATGGCCTCATTTTCTGAGGACCATAGCTGCCTACACAGACCCTAGCTTTTGGGGAGACTCATACAGATTGTATAGAGACATCATTGATGCCCTGACCAAATTCCAAGGCCCCCCTTCTGTTGGTTGCTTGTGCTAGTACCCCAGGTGAGTTGTGCTTTGCTAAGGAGTGGCCCCTGTGACCCTTTCCAGGAGGTTGCCCTGGGGCACCTGAAGCTTCCTTATCAACAAGGAGAGATGGAAAGTGATGAGCATTATGTCCTCCTCATTGGCCTCTAGCCAAGAATATAAAAACCCAACTCCTTTACTTCGATGGAGATAAGCTCTGAGACATTGTTAATGTTCCAGAACATTCACAGGATCAGACTGAAGCTTGGAATTTGCCTGAAAATGCACCTTTGCACCTTTGCTGGGCCTCTCCCCAATGCAGTTCCTCTTTCCTAACACCTTCCTGAGAGCACTTTCTGAAGAATTCATTGGCTCATGACCCTCCTCTCAGCATCTCTTTCCAGAGATCCCAACCTAAGTAGCCTTGTGCCTCTGTGGGATAGGTTTCTTCATAAAAGTTCACCTGAAGATAGAATTTCCTAGCCAAAAAGAGTTAAAAAAAAATAACCACCTTCTATAGCCCAGCCTTTTTCTATAGGTAAAAAGACAAATACACAAAGAAATAAAGCAACTCATCAGAAATCACGCAGTCCCAGAGGACAGAACAAATTCCGGGCTCCT
Source organism: Anoura caudifer (assembly GCA_004027475.1). NCBI lineage: Eukaryota > Metazoa > Chordata > Mammalia > Chiroptera > Phyllostomidae > Anoura > Anoura caudifer. Next base: position 98,288 of record PVKU01006352.1, read on the forward strand.
TCCATCTGGGTTACATTCAATTCTAGCCCTTCCTTCTCCCTCCTTCCCTCCTCTCTTCCTCTTCACCTTCCTTCTCTTTCCTTTGCACTCCTCTCTGTCACTCACCCACCCCCGTCTTCCTTTTCCTTCCCCTTCTTTCCCTCTCTCCCCAGATCTTCATCTTCATCATCATCATTATGATTATTGCTATCTTCTCCAAGGTTCCTTCCCTCTGAACAATTTCCCTTCTACTAATTTCTGTTTAATTTTACATGTAAAGACTTGTGAGCCATCGATTTGGCACAACACACAAATCTGCACTGACAGTTGTGGGATAGCTGCTCCAAGACATTGCCGTCAGCAGGAATGCCATGGCAGAGATTCACAGGAACTGGAAATGCCGAAGCAGCAGCATTTCTCCACCACAGGATTTTTATTAACGTTGCAGTTCACAGATCTGCAAGGCTTGATTTATTGAAAGGGAGATCAATGTGAAAATACTGTCAAGCCTCTGGAACTAGGAAGATATTTAGATCACCCCACTCACGTACATCATATTTATGAAAGGAAAAGGAAGTGGGTGGATTATAAATTAGAAAAACCTGGAAGAAAAAACTCCATCCTTTCCAAACTTGACCTTTTATAAACTTCTTTTCAAAAGGCTGGGCTCAACTATAAATACCTTTGTTGAGTATGCCTTAATTTCTGGCATCTAAACAGCCCTTTGTCAAAGAGGTACCTTTCTGGAATTCCACATGCTCCTCCAGATCTGCTCTCACCCATGTTTCTGCCCCTTCCTGGGACCCCACCTAAGGGCAACCATGAAGTTCAACACTTATATGAAATGAGAGCTGAAGAAAATCATAGAAATCATTGTGTCTCTCCATCTTTTTATACATAAAAATGAGAGGCAATGCGGGTTATACAGAGAATCCAAGAAATAAACTAAGGGCCATCCCCTGATCTGAGAGTTATATACTAAAAGTTGCTTTTGTGACCTCAGGCCATCACTGTACCCTTTGGGCATCAGTGTGGTTGATTATAAAAATGGTCACAATTGCCCTGGCTGGTGTGGCTCAGTGTATTGAGCACTCGTCTCTGTACTGAAGGGTCACCAGTTTGATACCCTTGGTTGCAGGATACATGCCTTGGTTGCAGGTCTGGTCCCCGGTTGGGTGTGTAGGAGAGGCAACCACACACTGATGTTTCTCTCTCACTCTTTCTCCCTCCCTACACTTCTCTCTAAAAATAAATAAATAAATAAAGTCTTTTAAAAAAAGGATTATTTCCCCCAAAAAGGTCACAATTATTCTTGCTTCCCCATATCCACATTCTTTGCTTGTGTCTCTGCTGCAGCTCCCACCAAGAGGAAGGCTCTATTTCCAGGCCTCCTAATCTGGGCTGGCCTTGGGATTTGCTTTGTCCAATAGAATACAGCAGCTGTGACAGTGAGCCAGTACTGAGATTAAACTTCAGGAGCCTTGTACACTATGGCTCTCTTTCTTGGAACCCTGTCCAGCCATCATGTGCAAAAAGCTCAGGGGAGGATTTGAGAGAATGAGGGGCCACATAGAGCTGAGATGAGCCCTCCTAGCTGACAGCATCCTAGACCAGCCAGTTCCCAGCTGAGGGGGAGCTGCCCACAAATGCACAAATTTAGCACAGGAGACAATAAAAATTGTCCAGCTATGCCCATGCTAAATTTGTGATGCATGGTATCATGAGCTAAATAAATGATTGTTATTTCAAGCCACTATCTGGGGGAGGCTTGTTATGCTGCAAAATCTAACTGACTCACTTGGTTTTTTCATCAGCACAAAAAGGGTTGGGACATAAAGATCTCATTTTTTAGGTGCTTTTTGAAATACCAAGTCCACAAAAGGTTGAGGCCTAAGGCTGAGCTGTCCAATTCAATTGAGTACCCACTAGCCACAATTTCATCTTTATGAATTGAAATTAAATAAAAGTAAAAATTTGGCTCCTTAGTTGCATTAACCATATTTCAAGTGCTAAACAGTCACATGTGGCTATTGGCCACTGTAGAGGAGAGCACAAATACAGAACATTTCTGTAGTCACGGACAGGCATAGTGCATGGGGTTGGTCTGGAGTCTCCATGGAGCAAGTCAAAGCTGAACCTGCAAGGACAGCCAGACTTCCTGACTCACTGCGTCTGCTGCATCCCTCCAGGACATCCTGCTCCACAAAGACTACCCTCAATCCCCTTGTAATTTTCAAATCTACATTTTAAGACTTCTGCTTTCCCAAAAATATCTAAATCATCAAGAGTCTTTGAACTGACTGCAAACAAGTTCAGTATTTCAGTAAGAGAGTGGGCAGGGGGGCTTTTAACAAGGTAGGAAAGTCTTCAGATGGATGGAAGATTTCCCTCCTTCTGGGGACTGACCTAGTTTTCATTTTAAGTATCTTTTTTCCATGTTGATAAGGTTGATAGCTGACTTTATCTGCATTCAACTCTTAAAGAGGATTGATGATTGATTTTTTTTTCCTGTATATGTACGTAAGAGGCTTCCTCCTAATTCTTTTTCCACTTTCTTCCCCTCTCCAAAGCCCAGGGCTTTCACTGACTTCAAAGAACTAGAAAAGACTCAGAGGAAAATAGATATCTGACCTAATTAAGCATATAGATTGAGATTTTTCTCTCTTGGTTGATAAAGAATTCCCTTTTCTTCACAAGCCTCATTTTGATTTCCTAGATAAAGGAGACTTAGAAAACTACCCTCTTACTGCCCCTTGAAGAAGCATTGCCCCTGCAAGGAGCCCAAGGCAGGGGGATCAGGATGATCCCAGAGGACAGCTGAGGCAAGAGGGGACCATTGGCAGTGACGTCTAGGGACTGTACTGCCTGGGTTTGAATCCCAGTTTAGCCACCTCCCATCTCTGGTGAATCCTTGGTCTAATTACTTAATCTTCCTATGCCTCAAGTATCACATTCATAAAGTTAGGGTGCCAACTGTTCTTACCTTGTATTTTATGAATAAATGCAAAGGAAGCCCGGGGAATAGTACCCATGCCTGGCATGGAATAAAAGCTGGTGATAGGCAAAGGTATTTTTCAGTGCCCTGTCTAGGTCCTCTGAAACTCAGAGTACTATTTGGGGCCACCCAACCACCAGGTCCTGTGTGCTTTGCTGCTAATAGCTTGCACCTGAAACCATCTTCAGGGGCCTTTCCCTGGACTACTGAAGCCACTTTACCTGCACAGGCAGGGAGCCCACCTGCCAGATGTCATCCCAAGCAGATAGTTTGGGGTCAGCACTCATAGAGCTGGCTCCCTTCTCTTTGGGCCAACAGACATTGAGTGTAACTCACACTCCAGAGCTGCCCTCAGGATCAGGCTGAGGCTGGGGCTTTGCCTGTAATTGCAGCCTTGCTTGGCTTCTTCTCTTCTGTCCCACTTCCAGTGATTCCAGGTTCCTCCTGAGAGCACATCCTCAATAAACCTCTCACATGAATCCTTATCTCAGGCTCTGCTTCTACAGAACCAGACCCAAGATGGTAACTATTATAACTACAATAATTATTATTAACATAACTATTTGTATTATTGCAGTCATGCCACAGAAAGTGATTTTGATTCCTGAATAAGGTGATGATATTTCCCATGTTTACAGAATTCAGCACTTTTCAAAGCATTTCCCCTTTACCAGCTCATTGTTATGACTAGATACTCCTGGAAAGGAGATTAAATACAAAATCCAGTCCAACTTCTCTTGCCTCCCCTGGCTCCTTCCTTTCAGCACAGCCAGGGCCTCCTGTGCAATTATAAAGACACATCAGTCCATACAACTAAGCTTGATCCTCCCTAGCCCTCTTTAAATAAGCCATCTTCCAGGCTCCAGGCTGTATACATTAGCATGTATGGTCCACCCTTAGCAGGAGAACCCCTGGGAAAGGACGCTATAGACCCTGGGTAGCAGTGGTTCTCAATCTGAAGCCTACTTCAGAATCATTGGAGAGCTTGTTAAAACACAGATGCCTGGGCCTCATTACCAGGGGTTCTGAGTCAGTAGATCTAGGGTGGGACTCATGACTTGGCGTACCCAACAAACACCTAGGTGGTGCTACCACTGGAGTAGTGTGTACCTGGAAGACCCTTGGCTCTATGGGGAGGAGCACAGCTGGAGGTAGGCCAGAGAATGACTGTTCCTGAGGTGCAGGTGCTTGCCTGGCTCTTGGGTGGTAATGGTCTCGGCCATGCAAGAACATCTACAGTCATCCCAAGGACTTAGGAAAGGCAGAGTCTGCAATGTAGCAAGAACGTGGTATATCAGTTTACTATTGCTGCTATTACAAATTACCACAAACTTTGTTTTCAGCTTAAAGCAACTCAAATTTATATTATACCTGAAGGTTCAAGTCTGAAATGGGTCTTATGGAGCTAACATCAAAGGCTGGGCTCCTTCTAGAGACTCAAGGGGAGAATCTAGTCATTGCCTTTTCCAGATTCTTGAGGCTGCCTATAGTCCTTGGTTTCTGAGCACGTCAACCCAATCTCTGCTTGCATCATCACATCTCTTTCTCTGACTCTGACCTTCCTACCTCCTTCCTGCCTCTAAGTATAGGTTTCAAACTTTGTGCAGCAACCATATAAACAAGCCTGGGCTAGCCTGCTGAAGGATGAGACACTATGTGGAGCAGAGATGAGCCATCCATCTGAGGTCATCCTAGACCACTTGGTCCCCAGATGACCTTCCAGTATTTACAAAGGAACTTGTGTGAGCCTAGCCAGAATTATGGGAAATCATAAATACCTGTTGTATTAAGCCACTACATTTTTTGGTGGCTTGTTAGATACAGGAGATGACAGACACTGACCCTGAGTGGAGAGAATTTCAGGCAGCTTGTTCACCTTACACCAGGCCTAACCTATAAGTGTCTCTTATATGGCTACTACGCAATACCTTAAAAATCAGGAAAAAAATGACTTTAAATTTCAGGATTCCAGCTTATTTTGAAATAAGAGAAGATATGACCAGAAAGGACCATTAAGAAGCCTTCTGGGATACTGAGATGGTCTCTTTCTTACCTGGGTGCTGGTTGTATCACATGTGTATAATTTGTAAAAATTCATCAAGCTATGCACTTACAATTTTTCCCTTTTGCATAGATATGTTATATTCTAATTAAGAGTAAAAACAAGATGAAAAGTTAAAATGAGGCCCATTCAGTCTAGACCTATGACATGAATGAAGGAGTTTGATGAATTTAACTAACTCTCTGCTCCAGAGCCTGTGATAGAGAGTTAAGCACTTGCCAATTAGCCACAGCTCTCCCTTCACCCCACTACCAGCATTATGTCAACTGCCTATTTCCTATAGGCATCTGAGTTTCCTAATTGTTAAATGAGACCTCTTGTTAAAGAACATTATAGAAGTAACTACTATTTAAATTATCATCTCTTCACGTATCTCTAATTTTCTGGGTCCTTTTTTTAAAAAGCTATTTTGGCAGTAACAATTAGCTCCGTCTTTCCTAGTGTACAGTTGAAAGGCAGATGACTGATGAGGGATAATATTTACCAGCCTCCCTAGCCATCTGACCAGGTGTCTCCAGTAGAATGTAAGCAGAAATGGTGAGTGTCCCTACTATTCCAGGCCTAGGGTTAAGAAGCAGTTGGGCCTGATCTACAAAGACACCAAGGCCCAAGTTATATCAGATGGATAGTGCCTGGATCCATAAATCAACATGTGGTAGAATGCCATCTGATGATTGGAACACCAAATTGGACTCTTTGGTGAATAAGCAATAACATTCAATTCTGATAACCCACTGAAATATATTTGTTTCTGCCACTCAAGTTACCCCGATTAATATGCTATTACATCCCATGGTTGTTCATGCATTCATTCATTCAATAAATATTCATAAAATCTCATATGCAAGGCTCTGTGCCAGCTTTCTGTCTTTAAGGATCTTATACTCTAGCTTAAAAATAAGGAGACTACTAATGTTTGTTTCCCTTGCTCTGTGGCAGACCGACCATGTATAAGTTCCTTTACAGACATTGTAACGTGTTCTTCACACTTATTCCACAATAAGTAGATAGTCACTAGCTTGCAAATAAGGAACCTGGGGCTTACAAAGGATGGGAAACAGAACTTTCTGACTTAAACACGTTTTCCTCAGGACATTAGACTGCTTGACAGAAGGGAGAAAAGAGGCACGCAAGAGACAGTTCTTAAAGAGACAGGATTAAAGGGCACAAGAGAACAATGCTGAAATGCTGAGGATATTCAGAGATCACTATCTTGATAGTCACACTTGCCCCAGGAGATGTTGCCCACTGATTCATCTTGTGTCTGTGCTCTGGCTGAGCACCATCTTTAACTCCTCTGATGGCAATAATTTTAGTGCCAGAAAGGTCCAGAAAAGTCCATGTAGTCACCAAACTACAATATGGCAAAAAAGCACCATTAGTAAGGACTCAGTAATTTGGCGGCTGCTGTGTCTCTACTATGCTGAGTGACTGCTCTCATGTTGCTTTTTTTAAAAATTATATTTTACTGATTATGCTATTACAGTTGTCCCATTTCTCCCCCATCACTCCCCTCCACCCTGCACACCCCCTCCCACCCACACTCTCCCCTTAGTTCATGTCCATGTGTCATGAGTTCTTTAGCTTCTTCCCACACTATTCTTGCCCTCCCCCTGTCTATTTTCTAGCCACCACCTATGCTACTTATTCTCTGTACCTTTCCCCCTCTCTCCTCCTCTCATTCCCCTGTTGCTAACCCTCCATGTGATCTCCATTTCTGTGTTTCTGCTCCTGTTCTAGATGTTTGCTTAGTTTGTTTTTGTTTCAGGTGTGGTTGTTAATATCTGTGAGTTTGCTGTCTTTTTACTGTCCTATTTTTTATCTTCTTTTTCTTAGGTAAGTCCCTTTAACATTTCATATAATAAAGGCTTGGTGATGATGAACTCCTTTAACTTGACCTTATCTGAGAAGCACTTTATCTTCCCTTCCATGCTAAATCACAGCTTCACTGGATAGAGCAATCTTGGATATAGGTCCTTGACTTTCATGACTTGGAATACTTCTATCCCGCCCCTTCTTGCCTGTAAGGTCTCTTTTGAGATATCAGCTGACAGTCTGATGGGAACTCCTTTGTAGGTGACTGTGCCCTTATCCCTTGCTGCTTCTGGAATTCTCTTCTTCATTTTAATCTTGGCTAATGTAATTATGATGTGCCTTGGTGTGTTCCTCCTTGGGTCCAACTTCTTTGGGACTCTCTGAGCTTCCTGGACTTCCTGGAAGTCTATTTCCTTTGCCAGATTGGGGAAGTTCTCCTTTATTATTTGTTCAAATAAGTTTTCCACTTGTTGCTCTTCCTCTTCCCCTTCTGGTAC
>PVKU01006353.1:0-105509 GCA_004027475.1 Anoura caudifer
AGCTTAGACCTTGCAAACACCTTATAAATCAGATTGTCACCCTTGGATTGCCGTTAAAGACCTTCAGAACCAGAGCCAGAGCCATTCCTATCAAAACCAGTTACACAGAAAACCTGACTGATGCAGTGCCCAGCGGCAGCAGCAGCATGCAGCTGGTAAACTGAAGAGAAACCTTAGCCCACCACCTGGCCCAGTTCCAAGATGGCAGCGCCCATGCACGTGGGGTTGTCCAAGATGGCGGCACCCAAGAACACCAGGTCCTACAAGATGGCGGTGCCCATGCACCAACCATCCTCCATGGTGGGGCACTCACGTGGCTCGCTATACAATCCCAGACACACATGCAGGCTCGGCTTACAAAGCGTAGGGGTTTGCTTCCTCCCCAAACCTGAGTGCAGGTTCCCTTAGTGCCACTTGGGCTCACTAAAACTGTAAGCAAGCAAATAGGGGCAACCTGGAAGCAGCATGCTAACCAAACCATTATCCACAGCTCCATTATTCCCAAAACAGTTTTCAGAAACCAGTTTTCAACCAAACCATTTTTACATCTCTGCTCCCTCTGTTTCCATTCCTTTTCACCTTGCCGAGCGTGATTAGGCAACCAATGCCCTCAGGATGAGTGCAGAGAAATTCTCGAGACTGGGAAAAATTCCGAATTCTCACTCTCTCACACCTGAGGGGGTCGGTCTGCCACGGACAATTAAAATCCTTTAGGATACCCACAGACACCCACAGTGCTTCCTATCTCCCTCTGCCCTAAGTCAGGGTACTGTAATTCAGGAAGAGAAGCACACGTCCAGGATCCAGGCTCTTGACACCGTCAGCTGTGTTGTCTTCCAGGCAGGATCTCTGGTTAATCTGAAGCCATGTGGCACCTTCTCATGGCCCACTGGCAAGAGTTCTTTCACCCTTCTTCCAGGCAATCTCTCTTGCTCCCAGGCCACACAGACAAAGGGAGCACCCCAAAGCCGTGTGGTTCTTCTTCTACCAAAGCTGTGGGGAAGGGTCCCCACTGTGGCAAAGCCTCGTGGCTCTCCCTCTTCACCAAAGCTGCGAGAGGGTCTCCATTCGGGCAAAGCCTAGTGGCAATTCTCTGCTAAAGCCACATGGTGATTTTCCCTCATGGAGCTGTGGGTCCGGCTCTCTAGTGAAACCGATCTCCCCCCAAATGGCTGCCACGCCTGGGTTTAAATCCCCACGCCAATCCTCCTCTGCAGCCCCATTTCCGACTCCTCTTACAATCGGTTACACCTGCCAGCATTCTGGGCAGGTGTGTCCCATTTTCTGGAGCCAATCTTCTCCAAGCTCCCACACAGGTGCTTTAACTTAGGGTTCCTCCCCCAGTCACGTCCTTGGGGAAGTCCTTTCCATCCCCCCTGGCTCAGAGCATGGCCACAGCTGTTTAACATATCTATGAAACCAGTTAAAAAATGTTATAGATATGTTAAATGACCATTCTGGGGGTTCTGATGTTTCCAATTGTATAAATCACTAGTAGAGAAGGGACCATAGATCAGCCGCGGTGGTGCCTGTAGCGGCGGCGCATCTGGGGTGGGCGGCACCTCCCAGAGGAGGCAACTCCCTAACCGCCTCCCCATACTGAGTCCCTCTTCTTGTATGAGGAGGGCTCTGCATCTCCTCCCTCTGCCCAGTAGTATCAGGTGAGGGGTAGGGTGGAGGAGCTGCTGCTGAGTCAAGGACATCTTCCGACTGCTCCGGCAGCACAGGGTATAGTCTCGGTTTCTCTTTCTTCTCAGCTGGTGGCTCTGGGGGCCTGGAACTACTCTCGGGGCGGGCTCCCCTACCCCCGCCTGCAGCTACACACACAGCTTGCCTCGACCTTTGCCCGCGGGGCTGGCACCTGCATATATACCCGGGACGGTCTGTAGCTATGTCTGCCCAGACATCTATGTACAGCATCTGATCTGGGTGTGGGACCCTGTACACCATTCCCTGTACAGCGTAGAGGGTGGGGAGATTAAAAGTCCCCTCTGAGGGCCATCCTACATTATAAATGTTTTATTGGCCAAACAAAGTTTTTACCTGCGCAGGGACGGACTCTCCCAAATGTGACCGGAGTCACTGTGCTCCGCAGAGCAACCAAATGAGAGCCGCGCCCAAGCTTACAGGCTATGGGTTTTTATAATAGCAGAGCAAGCAAGCGTTTGCACAGAAGCAGGATGTGGCAGTTAGCTATTGGCTCAGGGGATTGGCGCCTCTATACCTTATTGGTTGTTTACAGACTAATACGGGCAGGAAGGCTTCCCGGGCTTATGCCTGGGATTTAAAAATTTTTTTATTTCCTCATATTGCTTGTTTTTCCTCTATTTCTCAACCTTTCCACGGTCCTGACACTTATCAGTGAGATTGTTTAATTGATATCTGTCACAGTTTCCCCCTCCCACCCCCCACACACTAGAGTTAACTCTAGGAGGTCAGGGATTTTTGTCTTGTGTGTTTACAATTTAATCTGCAGGGTCTAACACAGTGGTAAGTATATAAATGATAATGAGCAAATACTTGTTGAATTAACACAGGAATGAATGAATAAATAAATGGATACATAAAAGAATGTATGAATCTGATTATCCATTACCTTGGAACACTGATGTTCTCAATTAAAAGCTATACCTGCAAATAAGCAAAGCATATAGCAAGGTCAGAAAACACTCTACTCATTAACAGTGAGTCTGCCTCATAGAGCTGTGCTTGCCAACCAGCTGGCATTATCACTATTATTTTGATGTCATGGGATGTGCCTTGTAAAATTTTTAATAAGCCCAAAATAACAAAGACATATGGTGACCTGAACACATTATGGAATGTCAACACAGTTTCCATTCTTTCTACAGGTGGACCAAACATAAGGAAAATAAGAATACAGACTGAAGGGAATTGCACAAGCCATGAAACAAAATAGATTCAGACTAGCAGAATAGTTTTCTTGCCAGAGGTTAGCTTGGAGAATGCATTTAAAGGAGTAAAAGAGCAGCAGACCATTCCAGGGAGTCAGGTAGTATATAAGAAAAGAGCAAGAATGGCAGAAGAAACCAAAAGGCAAAACAGTAGTTTTGGGAAATAGTGAATGGAAGGGCTAAATGAGGTAGCCAGAAAATAATTTGTCACCTATGTGATATGGACCCTGGCTCGGGGGTCTGCCACATTGTGAATGAGATATGAGAAATTCACATGGAATATGGAGTCCTGTGGAGGAAAAGAGAAAGCATGGCTTTTCTCTCAAGAGGAGAAAAAGCCTCGGCCTTTGCCCTGACAGGCTTTTATTTCTTTTCTGGGCACATTACACAATGGTCCTCATTTACTATGCACAGGTTCACTTTAGGTGGTTACCTTTTATAGAAAACAAAGGAGCCAACACTACTAATCACATCACCGAAGAAGGATATTTGCAAATGAAAAGGGAAAAGTGGTTGAACCAGTTACACTCAAACTTGGAAGGTTTAGCATGGATTTTAGGAAGTTACTTTGCAGTAAATGTTTGCTGCCTCAGTTCAGAGTGAGGGAGTTTTAGCATAGCAGTCTAGGTAAAATGCAGGCCTGATTCTCCATGGGAGAACCCATCTGTGGGTGTGGGTCCTGTCTGGGCCCATGCCATGCAGAACCGTCTCCTGTACCTATGTAGAGTTGTATTCATTACTTGAGGCAATGTCACTGCCTAGAATTTAACTCTCTTCTCCAAAAGCACAAGAAAATAAAATTAAATAGAGGTATTGAATACTTTTTTTTTAAAAAAACAGTCAGGGAGAGTGATAGGATGACTTGGTCTAGCATTTGGTAGTTAATTCTTGAAGGTAATGCCCTTCCATTTTCTGTATTTTACCAGCATTAGCGGAGAAACATTTTTCATAGACAATCAAAACAAGATTAAATGTAATCAAACACACAATAATGTAATAAAGTAACATTTTTTCAAATCAAGAAAAAGGAAGCTTGACATGTAAATGTCATCCAGCAAAGTTGATATTTTGGGTTTTCTTTGTTCATTTGTCAAATACTGAAATTAAAACTTTTTTTTTTTTTTGATCACTGAGATTCACTGACTGTTTCATTGAAGACTTTCAAAATTGTCTTTGAAAAGGCACAAAGAGAAATTTTATCTGGTTAGGATAACCTGAAACTAATTTTAACCTGGTAAAAGATACCTGAAGAAGCATTATCTACAATCCCTGACAGTTGTAAATGGACCTCTATGGGTATATTGCTTTCTTAAGTAAGAAAATAAAACATTACAGGTTCCAGAAAAGGTATATAGAGTTAGAAATTAGAAGTCAAAAGGGAAAATATATTTCAAAGTGATTGATGAAAGTTATTGGCAAGATATGGCTTATAATTATTTTACATTTCTTCTTTTAATTGAGCTTTTCTACTTAATTCTGTTTTGACTTGGAAAGTACAGGGGCTTAGTTTTAGATACCAGATCACCAGTCAAAGGCAGCCATGGAAGTAATAAGACTTTATCCACTAATCAGATGCTTTATATAAACACTTACTGGTCTACCTCTGCTGTATTCTCCTTCAAGCCTGTCTCCACTGAAGTCAAATGCCAATCTGATCCTCTAACTCTTTTGCTTAACCCCCTGCCAATACAATAAACAGATGATGTATTATAGAATTTCACACTTGAAACCTATGTAATTTTATGAACTAATGTCATCTTGATAAATCCAGGGTTTCCACTGTGCTTTGGACAAGCCCATCCCAGACTTTACTCCTGGTTTTAACCTCTCTTACCTCAATCTTCTTAGTCCTCTAGCTACATCTACCTTCTCTTATACCCTTTCAGGGCATTTAAGTCCCACAAGCTAGATGCATTTTTCTCCTCCTCACCTTGTTAACTTCTATTTTTACATCTCATTTTTGAGCTCACATCACAGAGGTTGTTTTTGCTGTCCCTCTAACTAGGCCTGTCTAGCCTGTTATGTGATTTCATGACTCCAGGTTTTACTTCAAAGCACTTATCACAATTTGTAGATGTTTATTTATAAAAAAAACTATATATTATCTTCACCCCACTAGATAAAATATGAACTTTTCGAGGTCAGGCTCTAAGTTTGTTTCTCACCAGTGGTTCTAAGACCAGAGGGCATTCAAGTGAACAGATGCTGAGTGGATAACTAAATGAAGTTCCTTGAAGGTATGAAACCTTAAATGGCTTGTAAAACAAATTATATTTTTTAATGATATCAAAACTATTGAAAGCATTATGGGTTTTTGTTATTGCTGAAACAACATTGAGGTTTCATAAAATAAGCTTTGGAGTCAACCGTTCTTCAGAAAATGAAACATTACTAGGTATTCAAAGGAAAACACTCACCCATAGAAAAGAAATACAACCCTTCTGACAAAAATGGAAATGACTGTCTGGGCTTGATTAATAAATCATAAAAGGAGATTATATCCTAAACTTATATGAACGGTTTATGTTTATTTAAATTTCATGGTATGTGAAAAAAGCTAAAAAGTACAACAAATTATGTTTGTATTCTCATAGATTCATAATAGGCATAGGCTTCAAGGCTAGACTTAGCTAAACACCTCAAAATCACTGGGAAGCTTCTTTAAAAAATACATGTATGGGATCTCCTGGACATTCCAATTAAGGAAAACTAGGTGGGGCTTATAAGTCTGTACCTGTCAGAAGTGAGGTAGGTTGGGGAGCTGAGTTAAAAAGGTGAAGAGATTAAGAAAGAAACAAACTCCTAGACAGACAACAGTATGGCGATTACCAGAGGGAAAGGAAGATGCGTGAAGTCGAAGAGGGTAAATGGGGGATAAATGGTAATGGAAAGTGACTTGACTTGGTGGTGAACACAAAATACTATATATAGATGGTGTATTGTAGAATTGTACACCTGAAATCTACATAATTTTATTAACCAATGTCACCCAAATAAATTTAATTAAAATTCTTTTTAATTCAGTAAAAGATTTTCAGCCAGTGTCGAAAGCAGTATGGAGTTACCTTAAAAAATTAAAAATGAAACTACCTTGTAACCCAGCAAATCTACTTCTGGGAATATATCCAAAGAAACCTGAAATACTAATTAGAAAGAATATGTGTGTTCTTACATTCATTGCAGCATTATTTGCAACAGCCAAAATTTGAAAGCAGCCCAAGTGTCCATCAGTAGATGAATGGATAAAAAAAAAGCTATGGTACATTTACACAATGGAGTACTACTTGGCCACAAAAACAAGGAAATCTTACCTTTGGCAACAGCATGGATGAACTTAGAGACTATTGTGCTAAGTGAAATAAGCAGTTAGAGAAAGACAAGTATGATAAAATATCACTCATACAAAGGGGACCCCAAACAGCCCAGAAATATTTTCCAGAGGGTGGGTCCCTTGTAGTGTGGGCTTCCCCTGCTAGGTGAGTGTTCTAGGAACTCCTCTGTATCAGTGTACCAGCTGGCATTGTTGTGAGAGGCCGTGCTTGGCTTTGGTGAATTTTTGGAAGACTCTTTCAGTGCATTTGCCCATTTCATGATGGGTGATCTACAAGGGCAGCTGTGCACACCATGCTGAGTGTTTAGCAGTTTTTGACCAAAGCAGCATGACCCTGGTGCACCATCTTTCCTATTCACCCCATCTCAACCTGAGCAACTTTCTTTTGTTTCCCAGATGAAAAAACTCCGCAAGGGGAAATATTTTGCCTATGAGGAATAGATGAAACAGAATAAAACAAAAAAACAAAACAACAACAAAAAATTGTAGAAGCACTAAAAGGCATCAAAACTGACAAGTTCAAAACTGTTTTGAGAAGTGGAAATAAAACATCTCAATAGTTGTACTACATCAAATAGGGAGTGTAATACATCAAATATTAAAATGATTGAAGTTTAAACATGTAAGAATAAGTAAACAATTATCTTCTATCAACGAATTCTGCTTTTTTGAGTTGTCCCTTGTATGTGGAATCTAAGGAACAAAATAAACTAACAAGCAAAATAGAGACAGACCCATAGAGAGCTGGCTGACAGCTCTTAGGAGGGTAGCCTTGTGGCAGGGGGCGGGGGATGGGATGAGGTAGAGTGTTTGAGCAAAAAAGAAAAGAACTCATGGACACCAACACTGTGGTGATTTCCAGCAGAGAGGTGAGGGTGTTGATGGAGGAGAGCATCAGGGATAAATGATGATGGAAAGAGACTTGAGCTAGAGTGGTGAACGCACAATACAGTATTCAGATTATGGATTGTGGAATTGTGCACTTAAAACCTATATTAATTTTGATAACCAGTGTCACTCCAATAAACTCAATAAAAGGAAAAAACCACTCTAATGTATACTCATATATTTAAAATGTCCAAGGTTACTTCCCTAGCAATCACTAAAACCAGTACTGGAACCGAGGTCTTACAGAAATCAAAGCCAGTGCTGTATATCACCATCAAGGTAAATAGCTTTAGCCTCAGGCCAGCTTTTCAAGTCATTCTAAGTCATACCACCACCCACTTCCACTCCCAGTTTCTACTTCTGGATATTTTAAGACATTTTAATTTAGTATCACCTCACCTCTGACTCTAGATACTCCAAATACCAGCCCTTCTGTGTGTTTCTAAACTCATTGAACTCATTCTCTCTTTTTTAAAGATTTTGTTTATTTATTTTTAGAGAGAGTGGAAGGGAAGGAGAAAGAGAGGGAAACATTAATGTGTGGTTGCCTCTTATGCACCCCCTATTGGGGACCTGGCCCGCAACCCAGGCATTGCCCTGACTAGGAATGGAATCGGAGATCCTTTGGTTCACAGGTCAGCACTCAATCCACTGAGCTAGGGCCATTGAGCTCATTCTTTACTTTGCTTTTCTTTCACTATCCCCCTGCCTGGATCACTGTACACTTGGCTTTCTGCTCAGAGTTCATCTCAGAAAGGCCTTCCCTCACTATCCATTTAATAAATACTTGCCTGCCCCAGCTTTCTTTGCCTTCCATCTCATTATCCTGTTGTTTTCTTCACAGTACTTATCATTTCTTCAAATTATCCTAGGTGTTTATTTATTTCTGAGTTTGTTGTTTTTCTTTCCCACTAGAATCTTGATATCTTACATTCTTGTTACTATTGTATATTTTTTCTGTGAATGACAAAATGATAGCATGTTTGTCTGGATTTAGCCATAGACTGTACTAAAGGCTAAAGATACAAAGACTAGTAAAATAGGAATTATTTTATCAAGAAGTTTATAACAGTTGGAAGGAAGTCTTTTACAATCTCAATCTCAAATGTCCTGTCTCTGAGGATAATATAAGGTTGAAATTGATATTTCAGCTCTATGGAGTTTATATTGCAGAGATAGAAGTGAAAGTTCTCCCTTTGGTAAGCTCTAATTTCCTTATGAATTTATTCAATAGAATATGGATGATATGAATGGTCAGAGTTAGGCATGGACTGTGCCTGTAATTCCCAAATCTGTAGGCTTTACGTATAACCCCTGCAGCACAAACATGGCTGGTTCTGGAATCTCCTAGAGATCCAGATGCAGTATGTCAGGGGAGGAGCCTAGAAATTTACCTATTTAGAAAGCACTTCTGCACTCCGCTGGGCTTACCGCTCAAGTTTGGGAACCACCAAACTTGCCTGGCCCAGGAAGGAAGGAAGGAAGGAAGGAAGGAAGGAAGGAAGGAAGGAAGGAAGGAAGGAAGGAAGGAAGGAGAGAGGGAGAAAGGGAAAGGAAAAGAAGGGAAGGGAAAGGAAAGGAAGGGAAAGGAAGGGAAGGGAAGGGAAGGGAAGGGAAGGGAAGGGAAGGGAAGGGAAGGGAAGGGAAGGGAAAGGAAAGGAAAAATAAAAAGATAAAGATGACAGCCTCCGTATTTTGGGCTGGCAATGAATTTTAGGAAAATAACATATTTGCCTAACTTGAATCTCAAAAGCAAGAGTACATTTTTTAATCAAACTAAATTTTTAAATTGAAGTTTGTTCTTTTAAAAATCATTTATTCACACACTTACTTAGTGTTCATTTATAAATCCTTTCTACCAAAAAGAATAAGGTATTTTACAAACATTAACCACAGGAGAAACATGAACCTTGAGAAAAACACTGTCTGCTAGATAAAATGTTTTTAGTAAATGAAAAAACCATAATTCTGCATTTTAAAATGTATTTCAAATATTATTTATTGCCTTGCTGACATATGAGTTTGTTTGCTGCTTTGTTGGTTATAGGTATTTTATATGCATTTAGATTTCTTTTTTAAATTTATTTTTTATTGTTCAAATACAGTTATCTGCCTTTTCCCCCACACCCCTCCCCACCACCCCAGCCCTCACCAACTCCTTCCCCTGTTTCCACCCCCCTTGTTATTGTCCATGTGTCCTTTATTATTGTTCCTGTAAAACCTTCACCCTTTCCCCCATTTTCCCTTCCCCTCTCCCCTCTGGTCACTGTCAGCCAGTTCTCAATTTCCATGTCTCAGGTTATATTTTGTTTGCTTTTTTTGTTTGTTGATTAGGTTCCAGTTAAAGGTGAGATCACATGGTATTTCTTTTTCACCACCTGGATTATTTCACTTGACATAATGCTCTCTAGCTCCATACATGCTGTTGCAAAGGGTAGGAACTCCTTCTTTCTTTCTGCTGCATAGAATTCCATTGTGTAAATGTACCATAGTTTTTTGACTTATTCATTTACTGATGGGCACTTAGGTTGCTTCCAGCACTTGGCTATTATAAATTGTGCTGCTATGAACATTGGCGTGCATAGGTTCTTTTGGATTGGTGTTTCAGTGTTCTTAGGATATAAGCCTAACAGTGGAATTGCCAAGTCAAAAGGTACTTCAATTTTTAGTTTTCTGAGGAAATTCCATACAATTTTCCACAGTGGTTGCACCAGTCTGCAATCCCACCAAGAGTACACTAGGGTCCCCTTTTCTCCACAACCTCTCCAACACTGGTTGTTTGTTGCTTTATAATGACCATTCTCAACAGTGTGAAATGGTACCTCATTGTGGTTTTAATTTACATCTCTCTGATGGTGGTACTAAGCATCTTTTTATATGTCTCTGGACCCTCTGTATGTCCTCCTTGTAGAAGTGTCTGTTCAAGTTCTTTGTGCATTTTTTGATTGGTTTACTTGACTTCTTAGAGTGGAGTTGTGTGAGCTCTTAATATATTTTGGAGATGAAACCCTTGTCTGAGGTATCATTGGCAAATATGTTTTCCCATACAGTTGGTTCTCTTTTCATTTTAATGCTGTTTTCTTTAGCCATGTAGAAGCTTTTTATTTTGATGAGATCCCATTTGTTTATTCTTTCCTTCATGTCCCTTGCTCTAGGGGACATATCAGTGAAAATATTGCTGCCTGGATATCTGAGATTTTCCTGCTTATGTTCTCCTCTACGATGTTTATGGTGTCACAACTTATATTTAAGTCTTTTATCCACCTTGAATCTATTTTTGTGTATGGTATAAGTTAGTGATCAAGTTTCATTGTTTTGCACGTAGCTGTCCAGCTCTCCCAATACCACTTGTTGAAGAGGCCATTTTTGCTCCATTTTATGCTGCTGCCCCCTTTGTTGAATGTTAATTGACCATAGAGACTTGGGTTTATTTCTGGGATCTCTGTTCTTTTCTACTGGTCCATGTGCCTGTTTTTATGCCAGTACCAGGCTGTTTTGATTACAGTGTCCTTCTAATACACTTTGGTATCAGGTATTGTGATCCCTCCTACTTTGCTCTTCTTTCTCAAAATTGCTACAGCTATTCAGGGTCATTTATGGTTCCATATAAATTTTTGAAGTTTTTGTTCTATATCTATGAAATGTGCCATTGGTACTTTAATAGGTATTGTATTGAATCTATAAATTGCATTGGGTAGTATGGACATTTTGATGATGTTAATTCTTCTGATCCATGAACACAGTGTATGTTTCCATTTGTTTGTGTCTTCCTTAATTTCTTTCTTCAGTGCTGTGTAGTTTTCTCAGTACAGGTCTTTTACTTCCTTGGTCAGGTTTATTCCTAGGTATTTTATTTTTCTTGTTGCTATATCAAATGCGATTTTTTTCTGACTTCTGTTTCTGATATTTCATTGTTGGTGTACAAACATGCCTTTGATTTCTGGATATTGACTTTGTATCCGTCTGTTTGGCCAAATTCATTTATTAGATCGAGCAGTTTTTTGGCCGAGTCTATAGGATTTTCTATGTATACTGTCATGTCATCTGCAAATAATGACTGTTTTGTTTCCTCCTTTCCAATTTGGATGCTTTTATTTCCTTTTCTTGTCTGATTGCTGTGGCTAAGACTTCCAATACTATGTTGAATAGAAGTGGTGAAAGTGGACAACCTTTTCTTTTTCCTGATCTTAGTGGGAAAGTTTTTAGTTTTTGCCCATTGAGTATGATATTGGCTGTAGGTCTCTCATATATGGCCTTTTATGTTGAGGAATACTCCCTCTATTCCCACTTTGCTGAGTGTTTTTATCATAAATGGGTGTTGTACCTTATTCAATGCTTTTTCCACCTCTAATGATACGATCATGTGATTTTTGTCTTTTTATTTTGTTTATGTGATGTATTACATTTACTGATTTGCGAATGTTGAACCATCCTTAAATCCCCAGGATGAATCCCACTTGGTCATGGTGTGCGATCTTTTTAATGTATTGCTGGATGCAGTTTGCCAATATTTTGTTGCGGATTTTAGCATCTATGTTGATCAGCAATATTGGCCTGAAGTTTTTTTCTTTGCTGTGTCTTTATCTGGTTTGGGGATTAGAATGATGCTAGCTTCATAAGAAGAGTTTGGGAGTTTCCTGTCTTCTTGATTTTTTTGGAATAGTCTGTGAAGGATAGGGATTAGCTCTTCCTTAAATGCTTTGTAGAATTCTCCTGTGAAACCATCTGAGCTCTTGTGTGTTGGGAGTTTTTTGATTACTGCTTCAATTTTTTCAGCTGCTATTGGCTTTTTCAGACTTTCTGCTTCTTCTTCATGGAGTTTTGAAAGATTATGTTTTTCTAGAAATTTGTCCATTTCACCTAGGTTTTCAAATTACATGCAATAGAGTTCTTCTTAGTAATTTCTTAGAATCCTTTGTATTTCTGTGGTGTCAGTTGTAATCTCTCCTCTTTCATTTCTGATTGTGTTTATTTGTCTCCCCTCTCTTTTTTTCTTGATGAGTCTGCATAAAGGCTTGTCAATTTTGTTTATCTTTTCAAAGAACCAGTTCCTGGATTTATTGATCCTTAGAATTGTGCTTTAATCTCTATGTCATTTAATTCTGTTCTGATCTTGGTTATTTACTTCCTTGTACTTGCTCTGGGTATCTCTGTTGTTGTTCCTCGAGTTCTTGTAGATGTAGGCTTAAATTGTTTTTTTGAAATGTTTCTATCTTTTTAAGATAGGCTTGTATCACTATGAACTTCCCTCTCAGGACTGCCCTCACTGTGTCCAATAAGTTTTGGATTGTTTTGTGTTCATTTTCATTTGTTTCCAGAAATTTTTTTATTTCTTTTTTAATCACATTATTGACCCATTTATTGTTTAATAGCATGCTATTCAATCTCCATGAGTTTGAGTGTTTTTTGAGTTTTTTCCTTGAGATTGGTTTCTAGTTTCAGTCCCTTGTGGTTGGAGAAAATGCTTGATATGATTTCAGTTTTCTTGTATTGTTGAGGTTTGTTTTGTGTTCTATCATGTGCTCTATCTTTGAAAATGTTCCATGTGCATTCAAAAAGAATGTGTATTTAGCTTCTTTGGGATAAAAGGCTCTGTATATATCAGTTAAGTTCATTTGATCTAGGACATTGTTCAATGCTTTATTGATATTTTGTTTGGAAGATCTACCCTGTTTTGACAGTGGGGTGTTCAAATCCTCTACTATAATTGTGTTGTTGTCAATATCTTTTTTGAACTACTCCAAGACTTTCTTTATGTATTTGAGTGCTCCCATGTTGGGTGCATATATATTTACAATGTTTATGTCTTCTTGGTGGATTCTTCCCTTGAGTATTATGAAGTGACCTTCTGGGTCTCTCTTTATGGCCCTTCTTTTGAAGTCTATTTTGTCTGATATGAGTATTTCTACCCTGGCTTTTTTTCTGTCCATTTGCTTGGAATGTTTGTTTCCAGCCCTTCACTCTCAGTCTGTGTAGGTCTTTTGTTCTGAGGTGGGTCTCTCGTAGGCAGCATATGTGTGGTTTATGGTTTCTTATCCATTCACCTATTTTATGTGTTTTAATTGGAACATGTAATCCATTTATGTTTAAGGTTATTATTGATAGGTACTTATTCATTGCCATTTTTTTCTTACCTGTGTTCCCCTCTCTCTCACTTTTTCTTCATTTTCTTAAAGCAAACGCTTTAGCATCTCTTGCAGAGCTGGTTCGGTGGAGGTATATTCTTTTAGGCTTCTCTCATCTGGGAAGCTCCTTATTTGGCCTTCCATTTTAATCAAGAGCCCTGCTGGATAAAGTAGTCTTGGTTGGAGGCCTCTGGTTCTCATTATTTGGAATATTTCTTGCCATTCTTTTCTGGCTTGGAGCATTTCCATTGAGAAGTCAGCTGCTAATCTTACCAGGGCTCCAGTGTGTGTTACTTCCTCTTTCTCCCTTGCTGCCTTTAAGATTCTCTCTTTGTCTTGGAATTTTGTCATTTTAATCATAATGTGTCTTGAAGTGGGCCTCTTTTGGTTCTTTTTGATGGGGTCTCTCTGTTTTGCCTGGATTTGTGTGACTTTTTCTCTCAACAAATTAGAGAAGTTTTCCATCATTCCTATTTCAAACAGGTTTTCTATCCCTTGCTCTTCTTCTTCTCCTTCTGGAATCCCTATTACACAGATATTATTATGTTTCATGTTGTCTTGCAGCTCCCTTACCACCTGTTCATTCTTTCTGAGTCTCTTTTCCTTTACTTTCTCTTTCTTGGTGTTTTTTTCTACCTTGTCCTCCAGCTTACTGATTTGATCCTCTGCTTCATCCAGCCTGCTTGTAATTCCTTCTAATGTGTGTTTTTTTTTTTTTTATATCTGAGATCTTATTGTTAATTTATTTTGGGGTCTTGTTTATAGTTTCTGTTTCCTTTTTCATTCTGTTGTAGTTCTCACTCAGTTCCTTATAGTTGTCTGTGAGTTCCTTAAGCATCTTTATAACCATTATTTTGAATTCTGTATCTGATAGTTTGTTTACCCCCATTTCATTTAGCTCTTTTAGTGAGGAGCCTTCCATTCCTTTTGATTGCATATTCTTTTTTGTCTTCCCATTGTAGATGACTCTTTCTCATTGTTTCTCTGCTTCCTGATGTTCACTTTGCTATCTGTATTTGTAGGGTGAACTTCTATAGTAGGAATTCTATGAGGTTCAGTGGTGTGGTCTCTGATCTCCTTGACTGGATTCTCTAGGTTTGCCCTTTCTTCTGTTTGTATGGGCTCTCTTTTTGTACTTGGATTTTTACCTGTTGTTGGTTCTTTTGTTGGTGATTTTTCTCCTCCAGCAAGTATACTGATGTTCGCAGCTCCCACTTATTCTTGTATGTGATCAGTGGCCAGGAGTAGGCAACATGGATTAAGATAGTGGGAGAGTATTTTATCAGATTTAAAGTACCAGCAAGTAGAGAAGAGATAGGAGATTCTTTGGATAAGTATAGCCTTAACTGTGATATTTAACCCAACTAGCCACTTTTTATAAAAGGTGACAGAGGTAAGACTCTTGTTAGAGGGTAGGATGATTGTGAGCTGAATCAAAAAACAGAACATTTTCCAAGGTTAGATGATGAGATATAGTGAGAGTAAAGGATAGAAAGTAAGCGTGGTATGAGAGAGAATAAAGTTAACCCCAACAATAATAATGCTCAGGGTTCAAGTGAAGTGGGCTAAGATCAGGGAGGGTTGCTGTGTAGTACATACAATTGTATGAAACAACAATTATTTACAATAGTACTGGAACAACAATAATATGACAAGAAATATATGATTTGGATAACCAGAATAGAAAGTATCTTATCAAGATTTGTGTGTTATTGGAACACAGGTGAAATGAAAGAAGGAAAATTAAAATACAATAAAGAGAGAATAAGGAAAACCAGTCAAACAATACAATTAAACGGAGAAATAAAATGAGGAAAACTAAACATAAGGAAGGGAAATAAAAATACTAATAAAATAATAGTGGTTAAAATAATAGTGATAAAAATAATGAAAAAAATAATGCACATAAACAATAAAATGCCAGCTCGATCAGATAGCAAAGTGACATTTGTCTCAGTTTCTCAGTTTTCATGGTTAGCCTTGTGCTCCCTCTTTCAATCTGTCTCTGGACCCTTTGTGACTCCATGTCTTATTGTCTCATTTGGGGTAAGAGAAATAAATGAAAAAAAAAAAATGATAGAGGAAAGAAAAAAAAGCCTCCTGCTGACTTTAAACCTGTTCAGTGAGTTCTGCTGGTTTTCCTGGTTGCCACAGGAAGGGCAGGGCTGGGCTTCACTTTTCTTCCTTCCTATGGTTTTGAGAGGATGGGGAGCAGATCTGGACCACAATATTCACAGTTTCCCAGCCAGACCAGGTCCTCCATGAGCTGCCAGGTTCAAATCAGCCACTGAGCTGCTCACAGAGTGAGTCAATCTTGGCATGCTGTTTCACACAGCCACTCAGTCTCTGGGCCTGCGCAGCTGAAATCACCATTGGGAGAGCCAGCCACTGCTGGAGAGTTCCTTACAAAGCAGCTGCCCACTGTTCTTAACAGGCACACAGCTTTTCACACAGCCCAACTTTCCAATCAGTCCAGAGACTATCTGAGTCAGGGTCCAACATGGCCCAGCTCCTCCCTTCTCCAAGTGTCTCCTGGCACTCTACAATTTTTCTGGTGTGGGCGTCCACAGTCCTAGCAGATGTGTACCACCTCTGTGTGTCTCCCACTTTGTCTCTATTCCTCCAAGGGACTTCCAGCACCCAGGTGCCTCCTGGTGCCAGGCAGCCCTCCCTTCTCTGGTGGAGGAGAGAGCTAGTGCTCTAACTCTCCATATCCTGCGGCAGGCACCAGGTTGGGGCAGCAGCCCTGGTCCCCGTGCAGATCCCAGGGACCTTACTGTCCCAACACAATCTCCTTACTGTCTCTTTTTCAATGTCTTCTGCAATTTTTGGCTTCCAAAGTTTATATAAGCTGGGATTCCATTGGCTGTTCACTCTGGTCCTCAGAACATTGGCTAGGTGTTCCAGCTGGGCACAGGAAGAACTGGGCTCTGCTCCCACCTACCATGCTGACATCTTCAACACCCGACCACATTTAGATATTCTTATACACACCAGCATTTGAATACTTTCTTTTCTATATATGCCCTTTCATGTTTATCTTTAAATAAGAAATCACACATTATTTCCATTACTTAAAAAGGTGGAGGAAATTGAAGTTCTACCTCACCATGTACCCCCAAGTGATCTTAAGTTATTCCTTTTTAGTTGTCTCCAATTCTTGTGAGGTGGCTTCCCTGACTTTCAGTTAGGTTGGGTTGTTGTCCTGTGTTCTCTCACAGTTTTTTATATCACTATACTTTTTCTGGGCTTCAGATACATGAAGTCCTAGACAGCAACTAAAAAAAAACAGTTTATCCCTTTCTATCTCCAAGGTTTCTTCCACTTCTAACAGTTTTTCTGTTCAAATATAGAGAAACTATACCTAGGCTTGTCTCACTAATAAGGCACTTATTCCCTAATGAGAATAAGTGCCATATTCTCATTTTTATTTATATTTTATCCCTATCAAATTTAAGTACTCTATGTTACATTCTCCTGAAATCTAGAATTTATTTTAGTTTTCCTTTTAGGATAATTTCAGAAAATAATTTTATCTGAAGATTAGCAGTTGACTTCCATGGAGGCATTTGTATTGTACGCCCACAGCTACACTATACTTACCATTATGGACTCAATTTTAATGACAGAAATTCATTGATTTTTTTATCTGTGCCCTGAGGGTCCCAGAATATTTAATATTAACTGGCTAAAATAAAAAACAGGCATAGATCATAATAAAATTTAGCAGAATAAAATCTCTAATATATTTATATTGCAAGCATCTAATTTAGCAAGATAGAGTTCTGTGGTTAAACACACCATATGGTGGATTATTTGCCTTTCTTTTTGACATAATTGGGTATTAATTTTTTGTAAAGAGACACTTTTTTTTATCCCACAACAGCAGAAGATGGTGAGCTGCAAGGGAACAAGAAAAAAGTTAAATGGGATAGTAAAAATGCATAGTATAAAAAATAAGAGAAATGATCAATTCCTTATAAATATGTTAGGAAGTATAGCCATCTTTGCTGAACAATTATTATTTATGATTTCAATATGAGAAACAGCATTGAGGATGCTAACACCTTTTTTCTAAACTGCCTGATAATTTCAGAGGGCAAAAAGGCTGTGAACCTAGTTTAAGTAAATAAAACTCAATAAATGCAAAACTTGTGATTTACTAGAGTTCTTTCAATGTCTTTAACTAGTGTACTTATTTTAAAATGCTGTATTAGTCAGCTTTCAAAAGAAGAATTCACAATTTTTTCCCTTTAAATATTACTTAACTTATTGGGGTGACTTTGGTTACTAAAATTATATAGCTTTCAAGTGTACAATTCTATAGTATACTATCTGTATATTATATTTTGTGTCTGCAATCCAAAGCCAGGTCTCTTTCCATCACCATTTATTCCCTCTTTATCTTCTTTTACCTTCCCCCACCCTCCTTTTCTTCTGATAATAACTGTACTGTTGTCTGTATCTATGAATTTTGTGGGATTTCTGCTTAATATCTTTACATTTTTCACCCAGCCACCCATTCCCTCTCTCCTCTGACAGGTATCATTCTGTTTTCTGTATCTATGAGTCTGTTACTATTTGTCTGTTTGTTTATTTTGTTCATTAGTTTCTATATACCAGTTAGATCATATAGTATTTGTTTTTCTCTGTCTGGCTTATTTCACTTAGCATAATCTTCTCCAGGTCCATTCATGCTGTTGCAAATGGTAAGATTTCCTTATTTTTTTTTATAGCTGAGTTGCATTCCATTGTGTAAATGTACCACAGCTTTGTTTATCCACTCATTTATTGATGGACACTGGGCTGCTTCCAAATATTGACTATTGTAAATAACCATGCAATAAACATAGAGATGCATATATTCTTTCTAATTAGTGCCTTGAGTTTCTTCAGATATATTCCCAGAAATGGAATGGCTGTGTCATAAGGCTATTCCATTTTAAAATTTTTGACATAATTCCATACTGTTTTCTACAGTGGCTGCACCAATCTGCATTCCCACCAACAGTGTATGAGGGTTCCTTATTCCATCACCAACTCTTGTTGTTTGTTCATAATATTATTGGCTATTATTTATTGATAATAGCCATTCTGGGAGGTGTGCGGTGATATCTCATTGCTGTTTTAATTTGCATCTCTCTGATTATCAGTGACTTTGAGCATCTTTCATATGTTTATTGGTCATCTGTATGTCCTCTTTGGAGAAGTGTACATTCTAAAGCTTTGCCTACTTTTTACTTAAATTGTTGTTTTCTCCATGTCGAGTTGTGTGAATTCTTTATAAATTTTGGATATTAATCCTATATAAAGTGTATCATTGGTAGATATGTTTTTCCATTCAGTGGGTTGTCTTTTTATTTTGTTGATGGTTTCCTAAAGAAAAATTCACCATTTATCACAAGATCTCAACTTTCCCATCTACCTATCTAGTAGAGATTTGTTATCATTGATTCTATGTTTTTTTTTGTACAGAACAGAAGTCTGCATAATCCCACAAATTTATTTCAAGCTTGGCATCTTGAAATATTTAAATTTATGAAAAAGAATGGAAAAGTGAATTATGGCTTTCTGACATGAAATATTATGTAAACATTCTTGGAAGTTATATTATTAAACATTTATTTCACAATCAACACTCTGTGAGAATATTAAAATGAAGAAAAATATTAGTTTAAGAACATGTTACTTACATGATTAATTATACTGAAGTTCTCTTTTATATAAAGACAAATGAATCATTCAACAAGTATAAATCTCTGCCAAGCATTTCGGAGTTTCAGGTTTATTTTAGGAAAAAATGTCTAGGAAAAAATTTTAATTCATCATCATTAGAAGAAAATCCACAATACATTTATGGGGGTGGGGTATATTGGTCAAATATTGGACTCTATCACATACAAGGGCACAAGATAAGAGTTAGGGAGCCAAACATGTTCACATCTCAGAATGCAGCTTTCAAAATAAGGAAGTTCTAATTCAACACATGAGCCCATGGGAATAGTTAGAGACTAACAAGGGCATACATGGTAAGAAGCTCAGAAATGGGAAGTGTTGGTTGCCCTTAAAATTCAAGCTTCATTTTTTCCAACTTTGCCTAAGGCTGATTCTGTTCTTCTCAATAACAACTGAGTCCAATTTTGTATAGACTTATAGCTCACACAGTGAATGAGCCTCTTCTTATAAATTAAGCAAGCTCAAAAGAACAACATTTTGGATTGTAGGCTGTGAACTGAGGTTTAGTGTGCCTTTTTCATTTCTTCAAAAATAAAAAGTACATCACTCTCTTCAGTGATGACTCCTAACAAAATGACAGATATCAAAAAGGAAGGGATTGAAACTGACTTTATTTGTACTTGGAAGTCCAAAACCATAATTGCTAAATCAGTGAGAAATGCCCTCTGTGCAGCAACGTTCTGCACGAGCATTGTCTGGAATATATGGCATGCTATTAGTGATGTGTGACCAAATTCTTCACTTGTGAATTGAATTTTCCTACCTCACTATCACCAGTTTTGCCTAGAGAAAACAAATATGACAGACATAATGTACTTCTGATTCTCTAAAAATAGATGCAAAAATTAAAATCCCTGAGATTTCAGTTCCGGAATGCAGAGATTTAGAAGACAGATGCTTACTAGGCTCTCTGAAATGGGCAAAGTGACCATCAGCATCAGTTTTCTGAGGACTGATAGTGCAGCCAATACAAGTTTTATTGGCATTTTTTTTTCAACCTAGATTTTCACAGCAGGACTAGGTTAGGTCTTTCTGTGTACCCTCCCTAATTAATTTCTCTTTTTGCAAATGTTTGCATAAGATACATTTTGTTTAGTTATAGGTGGTTTCTTTTTTAACAGCTCAAGAATGATATTATAATATTCCCCTGTTGAGAGCAAATCAACAGACTATTATTTTAGGAACTCACATACTTTATAGAACATCATCCATTTCCTATTATTCCCTGAGAACCCAGAGTAATGAATGGGCTGTGGAGTATATGGAAGATTTTTTAAAAAATCTATCCATTTTAAAGCAAGGTGAAATAGAAGACAAGAACACATATATTCTTAGTTGTATTTACAATAGAAAAATAAAGTGTGAAGAAAATATGCTTTTTGGACCAAGCTATGTTAAGAATTAGCATATCTATTTTCTAAGAAGTAGTAAATACATTCATTCTTGTACTGAAAGTATGTTAAATAATGACTTCCTAATGGTTAAGCACAGGCCAGCTCCTCCATTTCTTCAAAGAACCACTTCAATTCTTTTAATAACATTTCCAAATACACAAGTAAAGTCAGAAATTTAATTTTCATAGAAACCAAAAATAAAACAGTAACATTAATATGAATGCAGATCTACAGTGAGAGCAGCAGTACATTCCGTGACTAAGATAAATTGCCACAAGGAGTATTCACAGAAACAAATAGGATGTATAAATGGAGGGGGTGAGGGTGGGGCATGTCAACAATGAAATGTTTCATAGAAATCTTAAAAGGCAAAGTTTAAATGTGCTAACTTTCATATTTGTAATACTAACTGTTCAACTTTGGGTGGATTTGTTGGAATTTCTAATAATTAATTTCTTCATCTATAAAATAGGAGTCATAATACTTGCTACCAACTTCTTAGGAAATTAACATTCATGTTGAGACCTTACTGTGTAACAGGAACAATATGCCTTGTATGAATTTACTAAATTATCATTATTATACTCATTTTATAGTTAACGTGTAACGATTGTTTGGTGCTGGCACTATTCTGAACACTTCTCTACATTTTCCTTGAAACAACCATGAGGTAGATACAGCTATTGCCCTCCTTTACAAATGAGGAAACTGAAGCAAAAAGCAAATGGAATAATACATAGTTGCTAAATTGCAAAATATTGTATACAAGTAGCTACACAATTTTATCATTCCCATTGCTTAATTAGGTGCTTTCTGTGTATGTAGTTATATAATTCTTTTCTTACTACTCCAATTTGGAAGGTGGATTTTTAACTGAAATGGTATTTATTATATGACCTAAAACTTTCTATAGCGGATATAGTTTATTCTATCTTTTAATGTTACACTCTATATATGATAGTAATATTGAAACTTGAGGGCATACATAAGTTATCAGATAATGATCATATAATTACATCTTAACTGTTATTTAAAAGTTCTTGCAAATTACCAGAATTAATTCTAATCTGTGCTGACAAGCAAAAGCTCATGTTTGTTCCATATCTAACTGAACATTTAAGAGTAGTGGTTCTCTAGTTTCTGTTTTTATCTATTAGTCCTGAAGTGTTATGGGATTTGAAGTTCATTATAAATCATCTATACTGTCATCATGATATTGTGGTCATAGTTCTTACATTGTACTCGTATTATTGTTTGAGTAATATCACCAAAGCAAATGGAGCATGCTCATCTAAGGTAGGGCAACACAGGTTCACAGTCAGAACTATGATAGTGTGACTGATTTAAACAAGATAATTTTTAAGATGTATTTTTATCTTAGCAAATGTTGCAACAAACCAATATTTGTATATTTTGATACCTACGCATCACTTACTATCGGAAAAGGGAATTGTCAAGTTACCCCTA
This sequence comes from Anoura caudifer, assembly GCA_004027475.1. Lineage (NCBI taxonomy): Eukaryota > Metazoa > Chordata > Mammalia > Chiroptera > Phyllostomidae > Anoura > Anoura caudifer. The sequence goes on from PVKU01006353.1 coordinate 21,857, forward strand.
GCTATATTCCTAGAGCCTGATATGAAGGGTATGACATCATCTGTCTGCTTTATGCATATAACTTACTATTTTGCATGAGTTAAAACCAAAATTACAAGCAGCACTATGTAAAATTTTGTTGACTGCTTTTATGTAGCAAGTGAGAACTATATGTACTGATTATGCCCAATTTACCATGAACATTTGTCTAGATTGTAATAAAGAGAGGAAATTTGAAAACAATTTGTTTTAGCAATCTTTTATTTTCACTCCTTGTTCAGTTTTCAGAAGAAAACTGCAAAGCCTTTTATAAAACGAGTAAGACGTTATGTTGCCTGAGATGTCCTGTGAAGCATGGCATATGGAAATGCAGCTGTTAGTACTGTCAGAAAGATGACATGTGTCACTTGTCAAAAAGCAAAGGCACTGTTGCTGACATGCTACCTGTTTATTGCCTGGAAAACTTTCCAGCTTCTGTGCTGGTGGATCAGGGACCATGACTGAAGCATAATCAGTAAACTATTTTTTTAGAGACTTTGTTTAAAGACAAGAACAACTTAAAGGATGCTGGATGGGTGGTAAAACTGTAGAGCTAGAATTGACATTATTAGTGGTAGAGTGTCAGGGCAACTAAAATAAGAGGTTCTCCAGATCTTTGAACTTGGTTTAATTTTATGTTCTTGTAAATGCCTATACATCTTTTAGGACTAAACTCATATTTTGACACCATTATTATGATAGTATTGTTACCACACACACATACACTCACACACATGCATGCTCACAACAAATATTATCTTATTTCAGGCCTCCAACACACCCACTTTGGGTGCTTTTCCTGGATTGGTATCTCATGACCAAGGCATGCTACCTCAAGGATGTAGATTCAGTTTAGAAGCATTCTTCCTATTAAAAAAAACTATGAAGATAAAATTTGTCTCTCAATCAGCTTTAATAACAAAAATGTGTTTCATATGAACCCAACCCATGTCCTAGTGGAAAAAAAGAAAGCTTTTGATAATGCACACTTTAATTATGGAAGGTTGCAAGACAACAGTGTGTAAATGTGAGAAATAACAGAACATATAAATGAAGTGAGGAATGAAAGGAGAAAATGTTAAATTTACCAGATGAAAGCTCATATCTAGTTAAATTTCAACAGTGTCTGTGTTGAATGCAATTAAAGACAAGATGTATACACTCACTCTGGGAATCATGATTGTGAGAAAGTTTTGATTTTACTTTGTACCTATTATATCCAACCTATGTGTGTGAATGGGAAATAGCCAGGGGAGACAGAGCACTGGTCCTGCCATCAAGATAATATAGGTGAAATAAGAAAGACTAATAATATTATACGGTATAAAAGTACCATATTGTGCATTACAAACTAGGCATTACACAGATATTCAGACCATAGGCATTCTATGAAGCTGAAATTTGTTAGACATTGCCACTTTGACCTCAAAGAAGATGTTAAGAATTTATGTAAATACAGAAAAGTATGGCACCCTTTTCATATATGAGGAACAAAAACATTAACAAAGCCACAGTCAATTTTGGAATGGTTGATAGTGAAGTAGCAAAAAGCTGTCAAGTCAGGAGCTGAAATTTTATTTTGGATGAATGCAATTTTATTAGAACAACTGCCTTGATTATGGAATCAAATGTGCTACATTAAGTAACATTGGCTACATTAATAACTTTGAGAAATATGGTAAACATAGGCCTAAAAGAAAATTAAAATAACAATAATGTGCAACATTATTGACAGAATTAATGAAATACAAGGGAGAAAAGTGGCATATATAGAATATAGTAGGGAAAGAAATGACCTTGGCCATAAAGTAGGAGATGTTATATTAATTCATGATCGAAGTGATGGAGATTTAGACCAGTTGAATTGGTAGCAGTATACAGTCATTTGAAAGGAAAAAACTGGAAGGGCTTGGTGACCTTTTTCATAGCCAAATATATGAAAAATCCATTAAGACAAGAGCTGTGTCTTCTCACTTTTTATATTATCAGTATGCAACACCTTATCTGGAACAAAGAATTTATTTGATTAATGTTATACCTGATGAACATAATGCAAGACAGGAAAAAGAAAGTGTTGAAATAAGGATCCAAATTTTTGAGAAATTCTGTCATAAAACACAAACTGGAATCCTGAGAAAGGGGTACATTGCTTGGAGGAAGGATGTAATTATTGGTGTTCAGGGTTTGTGGTGTTGATGAATTAGCCTAGTAAAAATGACTTACAGACAGTTCAACGAATCAAAGAGTTTGGCTATTCATTTCTACTAGATGCTTTTTATTGGAAAACCTACAAACATTCAGAAACTGATTAAGGTACTGGGATTAGTATTGGCACTGTAACTAAACCTAAGAACTTCATATACTTAATAATATTGTCAATGCCAAAAATTAAAATGGAGGTAATTTACATGAAATAAAATATCTTAAATTATTCTCATAATATTTTCATTGTGATTAAACACCATGTCATTTCTTTGATCTTCAGGCACTAGGGTGGAAGGAGAACAACTATATATGAAATGGATTGTAGCTATATTTTTTGAAAGAAAAATATTTTTATCTATTTATTTTTATTATTATTGTTCAAGTACAGTTGTCCCTATTTCAGCCCACCACATGCCTCAACCCCACCTATCCCCACCTCCCACCCTCAAACCTACCTTCTTTGGCTTTGTCCATGTGTCCTTTATACATGTTCCTTGACTGCCTTTCCATTATTATCCCTTCTCCCTGTCTCCCCTCTTTTCTGGTTACTGCCAATTTGTTCTTTATTTCAATGTCTTGGGTTGTAGCTTGCTTGCTTGCTTGTTTTGTTGATTGGGTTCCACTTATAGATGAGATGATATGGTATTTGTCTTTCACGGCCTGGCTTATTTCACTTAGCATAATGCTCTCCAGTTTCATCCATGCCGTTGCCAAGGGCAGGAGTTCCTTCTTTCTTTCTGCTGCATAGTATTCCATTGTGTAAATGTACTATAGTTTTTGATCCACTCATTTACTGATGGGCATTTAGGTTGCTTCCAGCTCTTGGCTATTGTAAATTGTGCTGAGATCATATCTATGTTAAGAATAAATGGAGAATGCATCCTAGAATTTTGAAATTACATTATGTGCTATTGATTATGGTTCATAATCTGAAGTTCAAATTGGAGACACAGAAAAATGTCAAAAGTTGTGCTGTTTTAACTTTTTAATGCTGAAATCATTAATCACAAGGTCAGAGTTACCCTGTTTTTCACTTTCATGTTTTAAGACTCATCTCAGAAGAGAGAAAGAACATTTCAACTTTTATTGATCGAACACAGAGGAATTACTATTCTTTTGAGGAGCTTATGGACTTTCAAGTTTATATTTCCCTTTTCAGAGAATTTTGAAATAGATATGCAGAGGTTAAATTAGTTGCAAAATTTATCTAGCAAGTCAGTGACAAAACAAAAAACCTCCCATGTTTAGAATCCTACATTCAACATAAAATCTCCTGGACCACACTATTTCTTCACGATAGCATATTTTATTAAATTTTTGAATTGCATTAAGCCTACAAATATGATTGGCTTTCATTATCAGAAAGCAATACCTTGGACAAACCAGATGACCTATAAAAGACCTGGTCAAAGTCTTATAAAAATAACCTCTAGCTTATTGATGATGCCAAATGTATTCCAGGAGAGTTAAAGCTAGTTTGTCTGTTTGCCTTTGGAAATATGCTTGCTCCCAAGCAGAAGAGTATATCAGAGAGGCATTTAAACAAGCCGTGGTCTGCTTAAAGGTCACACACATTACTAAAGATTAAGGCCTACTCTCATCTTCACCTCCTTTTCATTAAGTTTCTGAAAGTATTGTAAGAGCCATGCTCACTAGGACTGAAGGTACTGTATAATAATTGAGTTAAACATTAGGTTACGCATTAGGTTTGTTTGGTTCATTTGTTTGAACTGTTATTACTGTGGAAATAACCATTACATCCAGGTAATAATGTCACTGTTGCTTATTGATCTAGAATTATAATAAAGAACTAAACATGCATCTTCATCTGCTCACCAGATTCTTTCCTTGTATTCTTTTTTATTCCTCCTTGTATTCTTATAACCTTCCTTAGATACCGATAACACTCCTGAGGCCAAACATAATCCTTCCACCCATTTCACAGTCCCCAGAACATAGCAGAGGTTCAGTAAAGAGGGAAAACACATATCAGGATGGAATCTTTCAAAATGGGATTGTGTTTCCATCCCTTGTTTGTCAGTGCGCATTCTGTATGCAAGGTAACATGAATGAGTTCCATAATTAAGGAAGCTTCATGTACAGCTCTTCCAGATTAGAATTAGGTTTCTTGTCCTAAGGTACTTGGTCACATGCCTACAGTTTTTAACTCTTACATAAGAGTGGAAGGGAAATAAGAAGGAAGGCACAAGTGAGACATTTGGAATATGTTTGTATCTTCATATCCCTCTGGTAAATGTAAATGTTAAGAATAAAACTACATACAAAGCCTTAGTAGACAGTAGTCTTCAGATGGGGGACAGGAAGGAAAAGGAGGAGGGTTGAAAGGAAGAGTGTTGCAAGGCAGCAACATGTTGAGAACACAGAGTTTCTGTGTTCTGGGGATTAATTCGTTATTTTCTCTAAAAAAATTGTTTTCCCCATTCCCTAAACACACTATTCTTTGACTTGTGTGTTATATTTAATTCGGGTATCATGCATGAGTTTGTGTTGTTTCCTTATATCTAATGGCTAAATGTTTTTGAGAACCTCTTCCTTTGATAGGATTGCTGAAAAAGGGGAAAAACCCTACATATTTTCATTTGTAACACATTTCTTCCCATATTACAAACAGATAATTTATATTTGTTTCAAAGTTATATTAGGATATCTCCTAAAAAACTAGACCCATTTTCCTTGATAGTGTTGTCTTCCTTTTCATTGTTGTTGTCAGTTCTCTTTTTTACTTTTATTTTATTTTATTTTATTTTATTTTATTTTATTTTATTTTATTTTATTTTATTTTATTTTATTTTATTTTATTTTATTTTTATTGTTGTTCAAATATAGATGTCTTCAATTTTTCCCCACATCTCCCCCCTACCCTGACCATCCCCACCTCCCACCCTTGATCCTACTCCCTCTTTGGCTTTGTCCATGTGTCCTTTATACATGTTGCTTGACAACACTTCCCCCCTTTCCCCTCATTATCACCTCCCACCTCCCCTCTGGTTACTGTCAGTTTGTTCTTAATTTCAACGTCTCTGGTTATACTTTGCTTGCTTGTTTGTCTTTCACTGCCTGGCTTATTTCATTTAGCATAATATTCTCCAGATCCACCCATGCTGTTGCAAAGGGTAGGAGCTCCTTTTTCTTTCTGCTGCATACTATTCCATCATGTAAATGTACCCATTTTTTAAAAATTATTTTATTGTTTTTCAATTACAGTTGTCTGCATTTTCCCCCCACAACTCCCCTCCCATCCCAGCCAAACCCACCTCCCTCCCTTGCTTCCACCTCTCCTTTGGTTTTGTACATGTGTCTTTTATAGTAGTTCCTGAAAACCCTTCCCTCCATTGTCCACTCCCCATCCCCTCCAGCTATTGTTAGACTGTTCTTAATTTCAGTGACTCTGGTTATATTTTGTTTTCTTTTTTTCTTTTGTTGATTATATTCCAGTTAAAGGTGAGATCATATGGTATTTGCCCCTCATGGCCTGGCTTATTTCACATAGCATAATGCTCTCCAGTTCCATCCATGCTGTTGCAAAGAGTAGGAGCTCCTTCTTTCTCTCTGCTTCATAGTATTCCATTGTGTAAATGTACCATAGTTTTTTGATCTACTCATTTACTGATGGGCACTCAGGTTGTTTCCAGCACTTGGCTTTTGTAAATTGTGCTGCTATGAACATTGGGGTGCATAGATTCTTTTGGATTGGTGTTTCAGGGCTCTTAGGATAAATCCCAGCAGCAGAATTGCTGGGTCAAAAGACAGTTCCATTTTCAGTTTTCTGAGGAAATCCCATACTGTTTTCCATAGTGGCTGTACCAGTCTGCATTCCAAACAATGGTGCACTAAGGTTTCTTTTTCTCCACATCCTCTCCAACACTTGTTTGTTGATTTGTTTATGATGGCCATTCTCTGTGGTGTGAAGTGGTATCTTCTTGTGCTTTTAATTTGCATCTCTCTGATGGCTAGTCATGCTGAGCATCCTTTCATATATCTCTTAACCCTCTGTATGTTCTCCATGGAGAAGTGTCTGTTCAGATCCTTTGCCCATTTTTTAATTGGGTTGTTTATCTTCCTGGAGTCAAGTCATGTGAGTTCTTTATATATTTTGGGGATCAAACCCTTGTCTGAGATATCATTTGCAAATATATTTTCCCATATGGTTGGTTCCTTTTTCCTTTTGCTGATTTTTTCTTTAGCTGTGCAGAAGCTTTTTCATTGGATGAAGTCCCATCTCTTTATTCTTTCTTTTATGTCCCTTGCTGTAGAGGACATATCAGTGAAAATATTACTGCATGAATGTCTGAGATTTTCCTGTCTGTGTTCTCTTCTAGGACTTTTATGGTGCCTTGACTTATATATTGTCTTTCTATAGTTTCCACAATCACACTCAATTCTACCTGGAATGCTCTTTAACAAACCTTCTTTGTCCTGTTCCTTTCAGCAATTTTATACATAAATCACATCCATACTCACAATTGCCTGATCCTATGATTATGGTGAGCTCTTAGTTTGCAGACAGAACTTTTCTTCAAGTGTAAGACTTCTTAAAATTATATTTTAAGAAATTTAATCACCCTTCATGATCAATTCTTACTTTTTCCCTTCTTAACATTATCCATCCCAAAAGTACTTATGTTGTTTTCATTTTCCATTAACAAGTTCTGGCTAACTCAACCCACTATTTATTGCACAAATGGTATTGTTTTATTCTCTAAGAACTAGCCAATGCCAAATTCTTCTATTGAAAATATCTATTATTAAATTCTGTTATCAACATTTTGTTTACAAATATTTCTTCACACTTGGCATCTAATTGTATTCAGCTTCAGATATACCAAACCCTCTATTGCACTTGTTTGCTTGATTTAAATCTTAATATTGATGATTGCGAAACACTTTGAAAACAATGGAAACATAAAACTCCTTGGTTATTTTCAATTTTGTTACCATAATTGGATTTTATAATAATCAGAAGAAAAGAATTTTTTCTTCTTAATATGTACAGTGTAGAGAAGGTAGCTGGAAAATTGTTTTAAAGTTTCATGTATAACTGCTGGTTGATACACAGTGAGATTTTCAGCTGAGACAAATTTTTCCAATTTCCCAAAAGACATCTAAGTTAAAATGAGAAGCATAAGCAAGTAAAGTCCACTATCTGAAGTTTCTATATGGAATTAAAGAGTTAGAAAAATTAAGAACAAAAAATGTTCTACTGTAAAAATGGAAAATTGATTTACTGTTACTGAAAAGGATTTAATGAGAAATCTGTGAACAAATCTCAAAGGCCTGTAAGAAGTTTTTTTTTTTTAATTTTCTCTTTTTGTGTTGATTATTCCATTAACTAAAAGCTGAGCATTGCCCTATAATTTCAGGTTGGTTCTGTAGTTTGATTCATGATAAAGTAAGTGTCTTCAGGACCCCTAAAACATCAGTATTTTGGTTTTACTCTATTTACTTTGTATTATTTAGTTTTATTTGTATTTGATTCATACAGTTTTGTGGTTTGTAGTCATAAGAGCTTTATAAATGTAAAAGAAAAAGAAATTAATATCTAGTTTTACATTAATATATATTTAAGTAGCACGATAAAAATATAACTGAAGTGAGCATTACAGATTTGTGAGCAATTTTCTATTTGAAAGGGTCTGGCTGTTACTCAAGTTTGAAAAATTCTGGCATAGACATTTTAAAAGAAAAGAACAGAATTTTAACTCAATTTTCATCAAAGTTAAATATACAATTCAAATTAAAGACTTAAAAAGTTCAGTAACCCCTCTATATATGTCATTAGAGCATGCAAATTAAAACAACAATGAAACACCACTACATGACTAGTAGAATGCCCATAATTCGGAACAATGATAACACCAGTGCTTGTGAGGACTTGGAGCAAGAAGAGCACTCACTGGTTACAATGCAAAATACTGCGACTACTTTGGAAGACAGTTTGGTAATTTCTTAGAAAACTAAACATACTCTTACCCTATGATCCAGCAGTCGTGCTCCTTGGTATTTACCTAAAGGAGCTGAAAATTTATGTACACACAAAAATGTACAAAGAAATGTTTATAGTAGATTTTTTCATAACTGTCAAAATTTGGAGGCAACCCAGATGTCTTCAGTAGGTGAATGGATAGATAAACTGTGACACATCCAGACAATAGTATACTATTCACCACTAAAAATAAATGAGCTATCAAGGCATGAAAAGACATAGAGAAACCTTACATCCATATTACTAAGTGAAAGAAACTATTCTTAAAAGGCTACATACTGTATGATTCTAACTATGTGACAATCTGGAAAAGGCAAAATTATGGACACAATAAAAAGATCAGTGGTTTTCAGAATGGCAGGGTAAAGACAAATAGGCAGAGTACAGAGGATGTTTATGGCAGTGAGAATACTTTGTACAATATTATAGAAATGGATATATGTAAATTTGCCTAAACTCATGGAATGCACACCACCAAAACTGAACCACAAGGTGATCTATGGACTTTGAATGACTATGATATGTCAGTGTAGGTTCATCCTTAGTGAAATGTTCTGTCTTAATGAGTCTGGTTGCAAGGGGGTCGTTATGCATATGAGGGGCAGGGGGCATATGAGAAATCTCTGTATCTTCCTCTCAATTTGTTGTAAACCTAAAACTCTTCTAAACAATAAAGTCTTTTGAAAATTTAAAAATCTGAAACAAGTGATATGTTACAAAACTATTGTCATTGAAGAAGTATTTTCATTAATCCAAGTTTCATAAATTTTATGGAGGGGAAGCAATAAATGTGATGAAAGCAGCACAAGATTTAGAGTCCTGAAACATAGGTTCAAATTCAGACTCTGACATTTCTCAGCTTGATTGAGTCTCACTATTCTCATCTGTAAAATGCAGATAACATTTAGTTTTTATGGGAAATATTTGCAAGGACTATCAAATGAAATACTAAATGCCAATTACTCAATAAAGAATGAAGCATTCTCCAGACACACATTAATATTTATAATGTTCTCTGAGTTTGTCTGTCAAAAGTTGAGAAAGTTTATGGAAATTCATTCACATTTTCCTACTCAGTCTTGCTTGGGGCAATAGTGTTTACAGAGTATAGATGAGACCTGTGTTAATTCACACTTACAGTTATTCTTCAGTTTTGTAACACTAACAAACCAGATGAATCTCTCAGCTCAGAACAGAGGAGTTGGAAGGAGAAGAGTATGAACATTAGTGATATTGGAACCAGAAGATTTTGGGCTCTGTGCTTTTTGGAAATCATTCAACCTTACTTACTTCCAAACTATCTTCTCTATGACCTTTTATCTCTTCCTGCTATATTGGCTAGTTCCTCCTTCCACATAACCTTTCCTAGATCTTTAATTAATCACTTATCACCTTGTCTTGTAACTAGCTGAGTAAATTCCATGATCCTCATCACTATTTCCTTCTACGGATATATCTGAAATGAATGAATGAATGAGTGATTGATTTCAGTACTAGCACTATAGAATATAAATAGTACCCAAGTTACCTTTTAACTTGGATACATTAATTAACTTCTTTGACCTTCTACTTTGTTTACCTTTTGGTGTTATTTTGAAAATACCATAGAAAGCACCTGGTACAGTCTCTGGCACACTGTGACTAAAAGTTAAGAATCCTGAAACACCAATTCAAAAGAACCTATGCACCCTAATGTTCATAGCAGCACAATTTATAATAGCCAAGTGCTGGAAGCAACCTAAGTAACCATCAATAAATGAATGGATCAAAAAAATGTGGTGCATTTACATAATGGAATTCTGTGCATCAGAAAGAAAGAAGGAGCTCCTACCCTTTGCAACAGCATGTATGGAACTGGAAAGCATTATGCTAAGGGAAATAAGCCAGGTAGTGAAAGACAAATACCATAGGATCTCACCTATAAGTAAAACCTAATCAACAAAATAAACAAGCAAGCAAAATATAATAAGAAACACTGATTAAGAACAAACTGACAGTAACCAGAGGGGATGTGGGAAGGGAGAATAGAAGGAATAGGGGGAAGGATTGTCAAGGAACATGTATAAAGGACACATGGACAAACCCAAAAGGGGGTAGGATCGAGGGTGGGAGATGGGGATAGCTGAAGTGGTGGGGAGTGCTGGGTGCAAAATGGAGATAACTGTGCTTGAACAATGACAAAACAAAAAAAAAGTTGTGGGTAAAAATTAGTTAATAATAATGATAGCTAGCAACTTTTGAAAACTTCACATTCATAAATCCATTTAATCTTTATCACAACCCAATGAAACAGGTAGTTATTTATTTATATCATTTACAGATGTGCAGAGAGGTGAAGTAGCTTGATGAAAGTGACAGAGCAGAGCTGGAGGACTGAATCCAAAGCCTGCACTTCACTGAACTGCCTTTCAGTTATCATTCATATTATTACTATAAACCTAACTGTATTGGGTCACTGCTAACACCTAGAGTATCCATGTGGAAATTAGAAAAATGGCTTTCTATCTAGAGAAACTTGACTCTCAAAGTTGGAAAATTACCAGAATAACATACACAAATGTGATGTCTATGATGTGAATGGGGTCTCTTTAGTTGTGGAATCCTTCTGTGATGTACAAGTGACCTACTCAGTTGTAGGGGCACTGTACTTGCAAAAGAGAAGACAGAATAATCATTGTTCTTCAAGTTTCTTATATAATATCCTTATTAGCAATGGTTACCAGGAAAAGGCAAAAATAATTAATAACTCTCAAAAGCCAATTGCAAATATTTCCTTAACAACAACAAAAAAGAACTTCCTAAGTACATAACTGTGAGACTAATTCTAAAATTAGTACAAATGTGTACATTGCATAATTATGGCAGAAATTTGTCAGTTAATTTGGCAATGACACAAGGTCAGTACAGCTTTACAAGTAATCTGCAGCACTGTATTTCTGACACCTAGCAAGATTTTCATTTCACAACTTTATCTTTTTGCTTTGAATCCTTCTTTATTATCACGACTTAGTTGACATAGCCATTTCATTGCTTTCTGGAATTTTCATTCAATATTTGAATATCTTTAGTCTTTCACTAGTTTGTCGTTTTCCTTCTCTAAAGTTCTATAACCTGCTCTGCTAAAGCAGTGGGACTCATTTATGGCAAGTGACATATATAAAACATCATTGTTTAAATGATTGCCATTATAATGGACTCTCACTGCCTTCTGTGACCACTAAACAACTTTAAAGTAGCTCATTTTAAGGGTCAGTTGTAACAAATATTGCAATTCATGATAGATTACCATGTTTTGTAAATAAAGATTAAGAATAAATGTAGACAGTGGTGGGTGGAAAATGGAGACAACTGTACTTGAACAACAATACAAAGAAAGGAAGGGAGGAAAGGAGGAAGGAAGGAAGAAAGGAAATGTAGACAGATTTAACAGTCCTAAAAGTTGTATTAAATTTCTAATCAGAGTGCTAAAAGCATGGTTTGTTAACCAGATGTGAGATACTATATTTGACATTATGAATAAATGTACTGACACAGAGTATTAACTTTAAATACAATTATAGCCCTGGCTGGTGTAGCTCAGTGGTTCAACATGGGCTGCGAACTGAAGGGTCAATAGTTCAATTCCCAGTCAGGGCACATGCCTTGATTATGGGCCAGGTCCCCAGTGGGGGCCACATGAGAGGCAACCACAAATTGATGTTTCTCTCTCTCTTTCTCCCTCCCTTCCCCTCTCTCTAAAAATAAATAAATAAAATTAAAAAAATACAATTACAAATAAAATGGAATAAATTCACCTTTAATGTGTATAAGGTTTTTGTTAATATCCCAAGTTTAATGATTGTGTCCTTGTATTTATAAAGATGGAGCAAATAGAATAATATTGAAACCAAAGCAGTATATATCCCCTTGTTCTTCATCAGGAAATTTCACTGAAGTATTTGTGGTTTTATTAAATAAGTATAGTGGTAATAGTTAATATAAATAAATCAGAGTACAGTGACAGCAGTACTACATTTTGGAATTTAGAATGTTTTTTAAACAAAATGAGTATTTTTTAAGTTTAAAATGCAAATAAATTAAGGCAGTATATCTTGTGCAAAAAAATATACCTTTTTGTAATTTCATTATACAAAATATAAATAGTGTAGAATACTTGGAGTTACTTTTTTAAGATGCCAGGTAAGAAAGGGTACAAGGCAAGAAAGTTATCAAAATTCTTTTCAAATGCACATGGGACATTTTCAAAGATACACCACATGGTAGGGCACAAAACAAGCCTCAACAAATTCAAGAATATTGTAATCATATCAATCATCTTCTCAGCTCACAATGGCTTAAAACTAGAAACCAACCTCAAAAACACAAAATATTCAAATTCATGTAGATTGAATAACATGCTATTAAATAATGAATGGGTTAACAATGAGATCAAAGAAGAAATGAAAAAAGTTCAGGAAACAAATGAAAATGAACACACAACAACCCAAAACCTATAAAAAACAGTGAAGGCAGTCCTGAGAGGGAAATTCATAGCAATACAGGCCTACCTAGCAAAGATATGAAAATCTTAAATAATCAAACTAATCCTACATCTACAAGAACTAGAGGAACAACAACAAAGCCCAGAGCAAGTAGAGGGAAGGAAATAATCAAGATCAGAGCAGAATTAAATAACATAGAGACTAAAAGTACAATTCAAAGGATCAATGAGTCCAGGAGGTGAACAAAATCGACAAGTTTTTAACCAGACTCATAAAGAAAAAAAGAGAGAGGATGCAAATAAATAAAATCAGAAATGATAAAGGATAAGTAACAACTGATACCACAGAAATACAAAATAATGTATGAAATTACTACAAAAATCTATATGCCAATAAATTTGTCAACTTGGTCAAAAAGGACACATTTTTAGAAACATATAATCTTCCAAAAGTGAATCCAGAAGAAGCAGAAAGCCTGAATAGACCAATAAAAACTAGTGAAAATGAAGCAGTGATCAAAAACTGCTGGCACATAAAAGCCCTTGACTTAACAGCCTCACAGGCAAATTTTATCAAACATTTAGGGAAGAGCTAACTCCTATCCTTCTCAAACTGTTCCAGAAAATTCAAGAAGGGAAGACTCCCAAACTCTTTCGATGAGGTCATTATTATTCTAACCCCAAAACCAGGTAAAGACACAACAAAAAAAGAAAACTGTAGGCTAATGTTGTTGATGCACATAGATGCTAAAATCCTCAACAAAATATTGGCAAACCAGATCCAACAATACATTAGAAAGATTATACACCATAATCAAGTGGGATTCATTCCAGGGATGCAAGGATGGTACAATATTTTCAAATCAATAAACATAATACACCACATTAACAAAATGAAAGACAAAATCACATGATCTTATCAAGACATGCGGAAAAAAGCATTTGATAAAGTACAGCACCCGTTTATGATAAAAACATTCAGCAAAATGGGAATAGAGGGAGCATTCCTCAACATAATAAAGGCCATATATGAGAGACCTACAGCAAAGAACATATTCAATGGGCAAAAACTAAAATCTTTCGCCCTAAGATCAGGAACAAGACAAGTGTGTCCACTCCACCACGTTTCTTCAAAATAGTATTGGAAGTTCTAGGCACAATAATCAGACAAGAAAAAGAAATAAAAGGCATCCAAATTTGAAAGGAGGAAGTAAAACTGTCATTATTTTCAAATGACATAATAGTGTACATAGAAAGCACCATAGGCACCACCAAAAACTAAGCAACCTAATAGGTCACTTTGGCAAAATAGCAGGATACAAAGTCAATATTCAGAAATTGAAAGCATTTTTGTACACCAATAATGAAGTATTAGAAGCAGAAATGAGGGGGGGAATCCTGTTTATTATAGCAACAAGAAAAATAAAGTACCTAGGAATAAACTTAACCAAGGAGGTAAAGATCTGTACTCAGAAAACTATAGAACACTGAAGAAATAAATTAAGGAAGATACCAATAAATGGAAGCATATACCCTATTCATAGATTAGAAGAGTTAACATCATTAAAATGTCCATACTACCCAAAGCAATCTATAGATTCAATTCAATCCTTATTAAAATACCAATGACATATTTCACAGTTTTAGAACAAATATTTCAAAAATTTTATGGAAAAAATATCCCCGGCAATCTTGAGAAAAAGAACAAAGTAGGAGGGATAATAATACCTGATATCAAACTGTATTATAAGGCTACTCTAATCAAAACAGCTTGGTACTGGCATAAGAACAGATACATAGATCAGTGGAACAGAACAGAGAGCCCAGAAATAAACCCATGTCTCTATGGTCAATTAATATTTGACAAAGGGGGAAGGAGCACAAAATAGAGTAAAAGTATCCTCTCCAACAAACGGTGTTGGGAGAACTGGAGTGGTACATGCAAAAAAAAAAAAAAAGAAAGAAACTAGACCTCCAATTTACACCATACACTAGAATAAACTCAAAATGGATAAAAGACTTAAACATAAGCCATGACACTATAAAAGTCCTAGAGGAGAACAGAGGCAGTAAAATTTCATCTATCCCACCCAGCAATGCTTTCCCTATATATCCTCTAGGGCAAGGGAAATAAAGGAAAGAATAAACAAATGGGATTACATCAAATTAAAAAGCTTCTACTTGGCTAAAGAAAATATCAAAATGAAAAGAGAACCAACCATATGGGAAAACATATTTGCCAATGATACCTCAGACAAGGGTTTGATCTCCAAAATATAAGAAGAACACATACAACTCAACACCAGGAAGACAAGCAATCCAATTTAAAAAAATGGACAAAGGATCTGAATAGATCCTTCTCCAAGGAGGGCTATAAGCATATGAAAAGATAATCAACATCACTAGCCATCAGAGAGATATAAATTAGAACCACAATGAGATACCACTTCATACCAGTCCGAATGGCCATCATTAACAACTCCACAAACAAGTGCTGGCCAAGATGTGGAGATAAGGGAACTCTAGTGCATTGTTGGTGGGAATACGGACTGGTGTAGCCACTGTAGAAAACTGTATGGAATTTCCTCAAAATATTAAAAATGGAACTGTCTTTTGATCCAGCAATCTCACTGCTGGGATTGTAGCCTAAGAATCCTGAAACATCAATTCAAAAGGACCTATGCACCCTTATGTTCATTGCAGCGTTATTTATAATAGCCAAGTGTTGGAGAAAGTCTACGTGCCCATCAGTAAATGAGTGGATCAAAAAACTGTTTTACATTTACATAATGGAATACTACACAGCAGAATAAAGAACTGCTGTCTTTCCAGACAGCATGGATGGGACTAGAGAGTATTAGACTAAGTGAAATAAGCCAGGAGGTGAAAGACAAATACCATATGATCTCACCTGTAAGTGGAACCTAATGAACAAAAACAAACAAGCAAAATAGAACCAGAAGCATGGAAACATGGAACAGACTGACAGTGACCAGAGGGAAGGGGTGAAGGGAATAAGGGGGGAAAGAAGGGGAATGGTCTAGTCCAGAAACATGCATAAATGACCCATGAGTATGGACAACAGGGTGGAGATCGACTGTGGGAGCAGGGTGGAGGGCATTGGCAGGGGAGAACAATGGGATAAAATTAGAACAACTGTAATAGAACAACAATAAAAAATCTAAAATAACTCTAAATGTGATTAAAAAAAAAAAACAATATAATATGAATCTTGGAACTGCCGGATGAAGGATGGGAGAGATTGGTTAGATTAAGGTTAGGGAGGATTCAAAATTGAGTACAACTCATATTTAGCCAGAAAAGAAACTTTATGCTTGTTGATTAGCAAATCACCCTTTCCCCTTCCCTGAGCCCTGGCAAATTTCCACTTTCTTTTGTCCAGTGAAAATTAGAGTTCTATGGTAGTTACAGCAAAGTACTATATAGCACCATGGTTAATAATACTATTAACTAGTTAATACTAACTTGGGAATCGGTATAAATTCAAATTCCACTCAATGTCATCTGGCTTTGTAACAATGGATAAAAAAATTAAGTTCTCTAATCCGTAGTTTGTCATCTGTAAAATGAGGATAATTTCTATCTTTGAGTATATGAGGAATGAATTTTAAAAGTATGATAAACACATTCCAAGCACATAATATCTGTTCAATAATTGATAGGCAATTTAATTATTAATTTGTTTTTCCCCTTCAAACCAATTTTCTCAAAACACTAAACAGATGCTCTTTTAGGAATAAACTTATGAAAAGTCTTCATAGGATATCTTGGACTTTCTATATTTTGGTCAGAAATTATTTCCTCACTTGCTTTCTGATGTTTAAAATTCCTTTAGTGAGAAATAAATCTTTTCATTTCAGTTTTAGAAATAGACTTTAGAAAAGTGCAAACATATTGTGGGAAACACTCACATGCTAACATAATGCTAACAAAATAATCTATAAGAGTACAGAGCACATCGCCTACTTCTTCGTTTCCCAGAATTAGCAGGAGCAGAATAGCTGAGCAGCGATAGAGTAAGGAGGTCACCAGTTGGAATGAGAGTCAGAAGAGTCAGGTGAGTGGGCACAAATTAAACAATCATACAACAAATAAAATAGTGACTGCTCAATCAACTTTTACCAAGGTATAAGTAATGAAATAAACATTTAAGTGCTTACTTTAGATTCAGTATAGAGATTATAGTATAGATTTAAAATGACCCTGAGAAGCTGGAGCAATGGGACCAACTCCAACAAGATGAAATGCAACAAAGATTTTAAAAAATCTACATTTTTATTCACAAATCAATTACACACAATGTTCTTTTCTTTCTTAAGTTACCCCAGGTAACTTATATTGTTATATTGCTATTGTTATATTGCTATACATAACACTATAACTACTTATTACCAATTCTTGAAATAAGGTAGGAAAATAAAGATAGCCTTATATTATTTGAATATGGACTTCTTATACTCACATTGGAAAGTTTATGGAAAAATTCAGATACCTATAACTGTTGTTTCCAAAATGTTTTCATTCAGTAGGGTTAATCAGCCTAAGGAGAAAGCAAAAAACAACGGGAAACAACGGGACTCTAACGAGGGCTGGGAGGCAACAATGACTGGAATGAAGAAGGAAAGGACATGAATATTTCTTCATATAAGGAATATTTCTATGAGTTTTGAAAAAGAGAATCATCAAACAGTATTCCAAGAATTTTAGCCTAGAAAATGGCAGGAGCAGATATAAGAAGTTGGGAAGGAGACAGATTTCAGGAGCTGGTGTGAATGTATTTGCTGTGCACTGATTGGGAATCATCCCAGGGGATTTGTCATGGAATCTGCAGGAACAGAAATGTCATGGGATCTGCAGGGCAGGAACATAAATGTGGGGATTATTGGCTTTGAAATGCTGCTTAGTATTGGAGAAGTTGATGTACATGCACATGAAGAATGAATGTTTGTTTAAAAAAACAAGAAATGGATGCATTCATATTATGTTAGGGGACAGAAAAGATGCATAACCAAGTTAATGCATGAGAATCTAGAGATATTTACTAGCCACATTGGCTTTCATAACTTCACTGAATGTGTTGTAGTTTATTTTGTTCATTAGGTTCCTCTTATAGGTGAGATCATATGGTATTTGTATTTTACCGACTGGCTTATTTCACTTAGCATACTACTCTTCAGGTTCATTCATGCCGTTGCAAAAGGTTTGAGTTCTTGCTTTACTAATTGAAATTAAAAGCTAATGCTATGGAAGAAATGTGGAGGCAAGTATCAGAGTGTTTGTCCTGATTGATGTGATTCTGATCTTCTTGACAGAAATACTGTGTCAATTACAAATAACATATTTCAGTGTCCTGACATTCTTCTGGCAACCCCCACCCGTGTTTAGAAGCAATTCAGTTGGACCATATTAGTAGCCTCCTTAACACTGTGTTGTAAAATCCAGGGGAGCATATTTAAGTGAGTAAGAAACAGTTATGTTTTACATACCTCGGTGAGAAAAGTGAGGACCATCAGTGGGGTTTACCACCATTACATGATAAGAACATTTAAATACCATGGGTAGACCCCCAGTATTTAAGTGAAATTAGTAACACCAAATGAGTCATTAAAGTAACAACATTTCATCGATGCCTGCATACAGTGGTTCTCCACATTTTGACCTTGTTGGACTTTCAAACATCTGCTAAATTCATGATGTTTCTTTATATAAATTAGGACCTAGAATATTCATTTTCTATTTCCAGAATTATAGTAGCTCATTTAAAATTTTCCAAAACAGCATATTTGTAGAACAAGAACTTGTTTTTTATATGTTTGAAGAATTTTTTTTAGTTGACATATGAATGTTCCCGCTATTTGAATCAATACTAGCAATAGAAAAAAAGACAAAGCATCATGAATTCCCTCTTAAAGAAATCTCAGTGTATCCATTGTGAAAATCATCCTACTAAAACTGTGTTTGGAAATTGCCAGTAAACCCTTTTAACATGTATAATATATGGGATGAATATCACTACTGGAAGTTGCCAATTATAAATACCATATATTTAACATAGTTTAAGTAAATTTAAAACCTGTTAAAAAAAAAGAAAACCTGTTTAAAAAAAAAAAACCTGTTTAAAAAAAAAAAAAACCTGTTAAGTAAATTTGTTACACATGTGACTTTTATGCCAAAAGATCATAATAAAAATTGGAAATGAAGCTGAAAGACAATCAGACTACTTTGTGAGGAATACAAGTTAAATATTATATCCAGATATTATTAGTGTTATTTAATCCATTTCATTTTTTTCTTTCATGCACCTGTTAGCACAAATAACACATGACTACTTGAAATTAGTTGAGTCACTATATTTAGTAACAAACAAACTTGCTATCAGTTAATGTCTAATTTCAAATCATTTGAATTTAAACATATAAATCAGAAAAAATGACTCAGGGCAACACTTTCCTTATCATTAATGCTCTTAATCAGAGAGCTTCTTTTGGTTTCTATGTATAGCAACTGCAGATTTCATTTTTTCAAACCCTAACTTTTTAAAGGAATCAAAGACTTTGTTTCTCCATATCATATATTATTATAAATAACATACTGAGCCAAGGTCTCTTCTTTCCTGTCCTTCCCTTCTATATTATTTTAGTCCTGTATGAGGAGGGACCAACATTTAGGAGAGAGAGGGAGGGATGGATCCTGCCATCAAAGTTCCTTCTTCTCCTTTATATGGAGATAATATTCAGGCTTCTAACAAATATTACATTTAATGAAAGTGTTCTATTACAATAAAAGGAGAGAAAAAGAGATGGAAATTTTCAGTGTTTGTGCATTGGATAAAGCTATGCTCTATTTAGTTTTTTAGCCTGGATAGATCGTTCTGAACAAATTTACACTCTCGGCCAAACAGATCCTTCAGTCAGATGATAATCTTTCCCTTTCTTCAAAAGCATGGCCGATGGCACACAAACTTATGTTCATTGTTTCCTTCTTTGAACTTTTTAAAAAGATTTTATTTATTTTTAGAGAAAGGGGAAAGAAGAGAGAATGAGAGGGAGAGAAACATCAATGCGTGGTTGCCCCTTGCATGCCCCCTACTGGGGACCTGGCCTGCAACCCAGGCATGTGCCTTGGCTGGGAATTGAACCTGTGACTCTTTGCTTCGTAGTCCAGTGCTCAGTCCACTGAGCTGTACCAGTCAGAGTTATGTTCATTATTTAATGTTTAAAAATACTTGAATCATGCTCTACATATATAATATTTAAAAATATTTGAATCATGCTGTTGCTTTGAAACATGTCCTGAAAAATAATTATAAATTCACATTCCCTATAAATAATGAATTCACAGTTGGGCACTACAACTTGTTTATTAAAAGGAAGAGGTCACTATCTATTGCTTAACTCTAAAATTATCTTGTGAAACAGACAGGAGTAGTATTCTGATGATTTCTCCCCAAGACAGCTCATGCCAGTTAAATTGATACACAGTGAATCTATATACATACACAGTTTTATATGAAAAATAAAGCAAATAAAAATATTGTAGAACTGGAAATCAGTGACCACTGAAATTTATACTTACTTTCATAAGAACATATCATTTCAGCCTCTTTATAAAAACCTCTCCTTAATCAAATATATTAGTTTTAAATTGTGAAATAATCCAAAATATAAAATAATTTTTGAAGAATAAATCATTTTTCTTAGGTACTCAGAGATTCAGTAGTGAATCTCTTCCTCAATAGGTGTGCACTAAGAAGCAACACTATCCTAGGTCAGTTGATAAACCACATGGTAGATGTGTCAGTGATGGTTTCGGCTCAGGGAGAAGATGATGGGAGACATGGGGAGTACAAGATAAAATGTAGTACTTCCAGGAAGAATGACAAAAAAATGCCTTTGATTTCTGAAACAGAAAACAAAATAAAATTTTTATTTGAAAAAGTGTAATTTACAATATTAGATAAACAGCTGAATGATACCACCAGATTTTTCCATTTTGAATGACTTTGAAATGTATAGATAATTTTTCACACAAATTATGCTGAGTTAACAAAAGTGGAAACCATGCTATAGGAACTTTAAATTATGCTGAGGTACAAACAATGTCTAGATTTCTACTAAGTGCAAAGGTGTTCTACTATAGATTCATTACAAACTAGCTTCCTGAGAGTGTAAAGAAATCTAATTTTGACATTAAGCAAGAATATATCTTATAGAAATGGCTAGGCTGATGCCCCCTTTTTTCTTTGTGCCACATCTTTTCTGGAGTTGAATGTTTCATTTACAAGAAACATTCAAGAAAGATGACTAAGTTACTGTAAAGTAACATGTTTGCAAGTGCAGAGGAATTCTGTTAATTCCACCAGAACAATGGGCATAAATTGGGTATGTCATGGTAAGACTAAAGATGGGAGGACACAGAGGAATTCTTTTTCAGTCAAAGTCACACAAATAAGTATGAGTTTGAAGGTCATGTCTATGCTATTTGATTTGATCATATGGATCTAAATCGCATTATCTGTTTTCCTTAATTTGGCATGAGTATTTTCAAAGTGCAGATACAACAGGTTTCTGTGAGTTTACCATCACCAATACATATACCAGCTGTGCAAAGCAGTCAGAGTGGAGTATGGCTTTGTGCCATTAGGATTCTAAAAACAGCAATTATGGCTCATGTTTAGAAATTTATTATGCATATTTCAGTGATTTTCTGGCCAAATGTGTATACTCTGTTAACTACTTTCTCTGCACTATGATATTGTTGTTAAATATGTAGGCTCAGGAAGAGAAACTAGAGAAGCTTCTATAGCTCTATATTAATTAGAACTGAATCAATGTGTTCATTCTTTACAAATTGCCCATGTAAGTCTGCAGTAGCCCTTGAAAAACTTAATATTGTAGAAAAAAGTATTATGTAGCAATAATAATTTCTATGTGTAAATAAAAGTTGAACTTTATTTTCTGACAAACATGATATTTCTAGTGATAATGAATAATAATGGAATTTAAAAACATACAGCTTTCAGAAGACTTTGTATTATTAGTGAAATAAATATCAAAGATGAAATAAGTAATTAAAAATCTGTCTAGGATTATAACTGTTTAAGATTAACTTTGCCATGGTCTCTTACTAAAAATCATAGGATGACTTTGATTATATGTCAATAGTTTTATTTTTTCTACAAATTAACACAAATGTAATTTATTTAAGTGTGAATTATATTTAAGTACTACTGAGAATTCAACATTATATTTAAAGGTTTTAGCCTGTTATCCTCTTTGACATCAGATTAAAATATGCGGCAAAAATAGTAGAGTTCTTAATTTCCTTAATGGCCTTCAACACTGTAGAATTTAAGAATACTAGTTGAAGAAAAATTTAATTTTCCATTAAATATTGTAAGATGGAAACAATTAAGCCATTGTATGTATTTAAATTATTTAATTGAAACAGCTTTCCTTTTTTTTTTTATTAAATCACATGTGCTTTTTCTTTCATTCAACAAATAGTAAGTTAGTTCCTTACTATGAGATAGTCACTACTTCAGTGCCTGGGATACATAGGTGACGGTGTGTACACAGGCCAGTGGGTGGCAGGTTATTACTGAAAGGTGGTAAAGTTCTAGCAGAGCTGTGTTGAAAGGTGCCATGGCACTGCAGAGAAGGAAGCAATGGGCTCCCCAGGAATCCTTCAAGCTTAACTGAAAAGGTCCTGACAAAGTGTGAATAATATTGATAGTGTGTCAAGTAGGAAAGAGGGATTGCATATTCTCTGTAGAAGAATTGCTTTTGCACAGGCTGTGGCATAAGGATAAGCAACATGTTCAGGAGGGTGAGCAAAGGTAAATGGCCTTGTATATTCTGCTAAGGGAATAGGATTTTACCTATGGATGAGAGGGAGGCTTAGCCATTTTTAACTAAAGGAATCCTGTGACAGAGAAGGAGAAGCTGAATATGTATTTCCAAAGAGAATCAAGTGATCACTCAAACACTAGAAATTCAAATGCATGAAACTCGTGTTCCTTCATGCTTTAACTCTCTCAGTCTGTTTTTCCCCCTCTACCCCCTCATTTGCAGTGGCTGGGCTTTGACATGGCACCATTTCATCTCCAATCCCTGCTTTGCCTCACCCCTGGATTGTTCTGTAGAAAATGTCCCTTGCTGGTGGCCTGCAGAGTAAGTTGGAGTAGGAAAGTCTAGTAGACCTTCTGGAAAATGGTGTTTTATGTTAAGACTTACACTAAATACTGTGCACTTTTCAGTAATGGTGTTTCTTAAATTTCAAACTTTCTGAATGATACAGAGAAATGTTCAGTTAATTTAATGGAAAATGGTCCTCATAAAATTGATTCTGTATTGTAAAAAATATGATTCTAAAAATGTTTAGTAGAATTTTGATTTTTTCATTTCTATAAGAATCTATTTTGATATCACCAGCTAAAGAGCTCAAAACAGATGATATGTGAGATGGTCATTACATCATATTTAATTTTAAGGAAATTGCCTGACTGTTCCCCAAAAGTTTATTAATTCTGGACATGCTTGGCAACTCAGTACTCTCAGTACAGGCTGCCAGAATCTTGGTGCAGACTTTTCTATGTTCAGTAAAATTGGTGACAGGACACTGTCGTTTCATAAGTAAAAATCTACATATATTTTCTAAAAATCAACTTGACAATAGATAAAATGATAGGCTTGTGGCTAAAGAACAAAGACCCTTCTATTGCAGACAATAATTAAGCCATATAAAAATAATACTAAATGTTAAACCTTTGCTTTGAAATTTTTTCTTGGATATGTGAACATGCCTTTAGAATTGTCTTGTCTGTCTCCAATTGAAATTCTATCTATAAATGTTCCGTTCCCCTTCTCTGACACTGAACTTCTACAGCTCTCTGTGAAATGTATTTCTAAACTTCCATCTTGAGGAATATGTATTTACTAGCTCAGGAATTCAATTACAAAGGTGACAAACATTTCAGGAATAAATACAGATCTATCCTTTCTCCCTAATTCTTTTTACATTTAGTGCCAATTGCTCAGACAGAAGAGAATAGAACTACTTTAATTTTACCTTTCTGGGGAGCAGGACAGTCGTTTACATATTTAAGTGCTTTGATGAAGGTCAGATACACCAACTTAATAGAAGGAAGAGGAAATTAAAATACCTTCAGGGAAGAAAAGACTGATATATCATCAAAGCAACAATTTAGACAATGTAGGTATTGTCAATAAACCTGAAAGCAATGTTTAGAGAAATAAAAGATTATTGGAATGAGCGGTTGTAGATCTGGGTTCAAGATTTGGTGCCACTTAATGGGCAGTATGGTCTTTAGAAATATTTTTTTTTTTCAGTTTTCTCAGCTTCAAAAGGAGAGTATTTTCTTTGTTGACATCCAATGGATCATAAATGATTCATCTTCTGGGTACCAGGACTCCTTACATAGTAGTGGGGAATCTGTGGGTCCTGTAGTATTCAGTTGGGCAGGTGAAATTATATCAGGAGTCTGTCCTTTGTGTATCAAGATACAGCATATTTTTTAACAGACATAGATTAAATTGAAAACTTTTCTCCTTTTACATTTGTCCCTTTTCAGTTTCAGCTTCTGCTCCTCCATGAGATACCATGGTGACTTTGCCTTCCATTTAGAAATGTTTAGTATGAGACTTCCTCTATCTCGACTTTTGTGGGCCTGTATTATTCAGCTGGCATTTCAGAGCCTGGATCAGGCAAGTTTCATTAAGGAGGCCCACCAGCAAAATGACATTCTTCATACAATAAGAAAGAGGAAAGTGTTCCAATCTAAAAGTTTAGGGAAGAATGAATTATCCTTGGGTGGCTCTATTAAATACAGGGCGAAACACAGAATGATCTGAAACCAGGAAAAATGACCTCACAGTCTTAGCTATCTGCCACTACGAAAACCAAATTCATGAGACAGGTGTTGGTAAGAAGGAAAGTGATTTTATTTCAGCTTCTGGCAGCCTGAGAAGGTGGCAGGCTCACACCTTACCTCAAAAACCATCTTCTGGTCTCTGGTCAAGCCAGTGATTCTTACAGGGAATTGGTGGGAATTCAAAAAGCGAGAATTCCTAAGCGGGGTGTGGTGTGGATGTGCAGTTTCTCTTGAGAAAAGGAATTGGGAGTGAGGAAAGGAGATTGAAGTGGAATCATCCAGCTTGGGCTCATTCTTCCCATTCTGATGTTATCTTGCGATGTCAGCCAGCTGGAGGTCTGTGGTTCACTGTTGGCATCAGCACTCCTCATTCCAGGAACAGATTGTTCAACTGTAACAAGAACTTAGCCAGAGGTAAAATGCCGGGTTGATGAATGCATAACTTTGATCATTAGACTGGTAATATTAAATCATGGTTATAATTAGAGCATCAGTTCAATATCACTTAATCTGGAGGATCCAGGGAAAATTTGATTTCAGATCCCATCTGTTGAAACAAGGAATCTGGAATAGGAACCCCAGTTCAGATGGCTCTGCAATACTTGCTATTAAAATAAATACAGCTACTTATGTACTTACAAACAAATTATATGTAAAAATGGCTGAGGTGGTGGGGAGGGGTGGGGGAAAAGGCAAAAAACTACTTGAACAACAATAAAATTCAAAAGTATTTAATTAAAAAGTTATCTAAACAATAAATAAATAAATAAAAACAAGAAATGCACACAGTATATGAAATTTAGATATTAGAAATCAAATTGACAAAATAATTCCAAAAAGGAAATTTATTGTTGCCTTGTCAGAGCTTCTAAAAGAAAATATATTTCAAGATAGAAGCCCAGTCTGAAGTAAAGGCGGTTCTCTGATGAGGTCAGGTTGAAAGGCCTATGTGTGAGAGTAAGACACTATGCTCGAGTAAGGCCTGTGAGACTGTTGTTAGTGGAGTGAAGACTGAAGTGCAGAAAAGCTAAAGATTTAGAATAAACTAAGGTCAAAAATAAAATTGTAGGCTATGTTTAGAACATTGTAATTTCACTGTTTCAGGCTAACTGTATAATATTAAAAGATGAACACAGACAGCAGAGTACTTTAACTTCTATTTTGCTTCCAATGTTTCTATGAAAACATTGATGTTCACATGGGAAAAAGGAGAAAAATGTGGTAAAGATGAAACTGCACCTCCTGAATAGGTTTCAGTTAGTCCCCAATGTGTTAAGTGTACCAATTCCCTAGCTCTGGAGGGATTACCTTAGAAAAATTACATCTTCACTCTTTATAGAGCTTCATAGTTTGTAAAGTGATTTATATACCTAATTTTTTGGTAGTTTTAATGACCCAGTGTCACTAACTGAGCATGCATATCATTCCACTTGATGGAGACATAAGTCTCAATGAATGACACTCTCAAGGTCACATTTTTTACAACTGGTCCAGCAGGACTTAATTGTCAGAGAAAATGGAGACAGGAAAGAGAATGGGATTTTTAAAAGGTATATTTAGAAAACATAGCAGTAAGATTGATATCAGTGAATTTTCAAAAACCTAAAATAATTTATCTTGTATGCAATATGTACGCACTTAAAAGGGAGAGATCCTGTTATGACTGGTTTATCTAACAGTTGCCAAATAATTGCTTTCCTTTTTGTTTTACATTATCGAACATCTCTATTTGAGCAATTGGCAAGCTTTCTCTCTCTTTGTAACTGAAATGGGAAATTTGCACTGATCTTTATTTGGAAAGTGGAGGTTTGTGACATACCACAGAATTCTGTACTTGGTTCTGCTGTGTTTTGTATTTTTATCTGTAACTAGATGCAAATACAATGCCCAGACTTGCCTATTTAACAGAATACAGGCAATTCTCACTTTGCACTGTTCCAATGCACACAAACTTCAGTTTCCATAGCTTAGTTAAATGGCACTAGTTGCAGTTCAAATTTATGTCACTACGATGTATGAACTGTGATATATTGCATGGAATACAAACTTCACTAGTAGCTCTTCTGTTAAAAATCACTAAGTAAGTAACAGACGCACACCATGATTGATGACAATCATGTTACTCTTTCAAAATTGTCAGTGAGTACTCATTCTGCTTTTGGCATTTCATTTAAACCCAGATAGCGAAACGTGTAGTTGTGCTGCCTTCTTATCTCCCTGTGAATAACCCATGCACCATTTTACAAAAATGAATAATCAAATGAGGGACTGGCCAACAAAAATGAAAGTGTGCCAAATAAATGAAAAATGATATTGCTTGAAGTGCAATTTGAGTGACACATAAATGGAGGTTTAGAAGAAAGAGCTGACCATGGGCATGTTGACTTTGTGGCCAGTCAAGAGACTGAACATACACAGACCCAGGAATATAGTGAAGGGGAACTTATAGACATAATTGACAAAAACTATGACAATGTCCCAGAGGAAGTGATGCTCACAAATTTTCATTTTCAATGAACTCTCAGAGATTTTTCACAACATTAAAAGCACAAAAGAGAAAATGTTGGTAGTTGATCCAAACTTAGAAAGAAGTATAGCAAGGCATAGCAAAGATACTCCATACAATAAATTATTCAAGAAGACAAGCTCTGTTCAAGTTTTTTTAATCAAAAACAACAACAATGCCTTTAATTCTTAATGTTTCTAATATTTCAGATCACAGCATATACTAAATCAATATTTTTATTTCCTATACATTTATATCTGTCAGTAAAAGAGTTTTTAATGTTTTGACAAAGAATTATAAAGGTAATGGAACAATTGTACTTTTCTCAATTATTAAAATTACTTTCCATAGTTTTATTATATTCATATTTACAGTCCCACACTGTCATGCAAAAGCTTCTTGTCATTTCTAAGGGCCTGAACAAAAACCCCCTTGCAAAAAAAGTAGTTATTTAAAAAAAATGAGCTTGAAGGTACAGGTTGAGCACAAACTTAAGATGAGCAAATACTGTCATGTATGCAGAGAAGATTAGGGTGGTCAGGATTATAGAACAGGGCTGGAATAGTTTATTATTGTTAGTATCATCTTTACTTGACAGACATTCCCAGCAGTTGAATGTTCAATTCTGGTTCTCATGTTTAAATATGTCTTTGCAGGGAAGGAAAACTATTTCATGTTCATTACAGTTGAGGGATTGGGGGAGATGGTAGTGTACATAATTAAAAGTTACCAGTACAAAGGACCTGGAAATACAGTTAGCCTGTGTAATGTCAAAGGCCAATTGGGAGACTAACAGGTGGTGTTTCAAAGAGATGGATTTCTACTTGGTTAAAACAATTCTTTTTCATATCAGGTTGTCCCAAAATGGAGTCAGAGTGATTAAATCCTGTTGTTACCCTGTTGAGATTTTTCAAAATAACTATTTTGCTGACAAAGTTGTCTTTCAGAGATCTTGGCTAGAAGGTAACCCCTGGGCTATAACAACTATAACAGCATGTAATGCTAGAATGGAAATTACTACAATCTATAATGGTGGGTGGTAGTTACTAAACCTCGATGTGCTGGTTATGAAGAAATGCTTGGATCATGATGTAGAATGGAGTATTGGTAAGACAAAAGGCTTTCATGTCAGAAACACCAGAGTTAAAATACCTGTTGAGATAAGTGTTTACCTTTGGGCAAGTTATTATCTCCAAGTCTCCCCTTTACCTGCTTATACTTGTTTTTTCGAAGATTACAAATAACATCCTGAACTGATGTTTGTAAATCTGAACTATTATCATCTTTAAAAAACACAACAGCTTTACAGATAGATTTGGAGGATAGAAGAATGTTTTAAAATACCAAAATTGATAATTCATTATTTTTATTTTCCATATTGTCAAAATATTTATGTCTTATTTAGGTGCGAGGTGAGCATGATACACATTTATCATATCATTATGAGAGAGGAAGGTGTGAAATGTAGTATCAGAAGTATGATGACTAGTCAAGAGAACACATTTTGGATAAAGCAAAATAAAATTAGAATGAGTAAACTTCTCAAATCATCAAATTTAAAATAATATTTAGATGACAAACTACACCAACAAAAAAGACTATTCAGTTTATGATGAGACTCTATTTCAAAGTTAATTATAAATCAAGTTATTTTTTAGGTTGAACCCCATGTGTTTAGTTTTTTTTTCAATATGGTGGAGAGCACATGGTCTTTACAATGAGGTTATTCTTCTTACAAAATTATAAATGAAATAATTCACTGAAAGTTAAATGATAAAATCTAAACAAAATGAACAGATGAAAAGTCTGAAAGGCAAAATACATACTGAAAATACGTATTGATCACAACTGGATTTAGAAAGAAAATTAAAGTAGCAAACCTATAAATTACATAAGTAGGCATTTTCATCAGGAAAACATCTTTGTTGTAAAAATGGATGCATCAGCTTGTCAAAGACTGACATCATTCTACAGTTCAGTAATATAATAAAATCTTGTTGAGTCTGAACTCACCTAACAGTTGTCCTGTGTAATTTATTAACTAATCAAAACCTAGTATGTCTACGTGTCAGCGATACCATGAAAAGTAATACATTAGCATCTGTATTTTTTTATATCAGTCTCTGTGAACTTGATAGAATGAGGCTGTCCTTAAGAAACTGAACTTTCAGTCTACTGACAAAATTAAGTTTTTGAGTTTGCAAAGTTAAGGGCAAGCCTCTGGACTGTGTTAGAACCACCAAGATAATATCCAAGACATGGTTTTCTTAAGAGTCATCCAGATACTTCCCTGGCCATTCTCTGATCCCACTCAATTGGAACTTACTCAATTTCTGTGAAATTTCTGAGTCTACTCTCAGGCTCATTTAAGTTGTTGGCAAAACTCATTTCCATGTGTCTGTAGGTCCAAGTCCTTGTTTTGCTGGGACTGCTGGCTGGGTTTATTCTCAGAGTCTAGCAGTCTCCTTTATCTTCCTGCCCATGGTTTCCTTCCTCTTCAATGCCAGTAATGAATATTTGAGTCCTCCTGCTTCTTATTTCTTTGAGCCCTCTTCTGCCTCAACTGTCCTGCCCTTACCTGAAAATAGCTCTTTGCTCATGTAAGTATACTGCATCCACAAGAATAATATCCATTTTAGGATCTGTAGCCTTAATTACATCTGTAAAGACTTTTTCGCCGCATGTAATGGAAAAATATTCATGGGCTCCATGGATCAAAACATGGACATCTTTGGGGAGTCATTATTCAGTTTACTGTTCTAAGTGACTGATTTCACACTTTGAGAAATGCTGGTATAGCACCAAAACTTGGGAAATGAATTTCCAAACTTGGTGGAAGACAGGTTGATTCCCTCTAAGTGGGAAGGAAGGACATGAAATTAGGAATAAAGGAATCAAAGATGACATGGAACCAACAAATAAAGGCTAAAACACTGCATTAAGCAAAGACAGTGAAATTTCTTTCTTAAACACTTAGAAAAAATTTGAGATTATTTAGGATCTGTTTATTTTTCCTGGTTGAGAAAACACACTGTACAGAGTTCAACATGTGGAAATAACATTTGCACTTGGTCCACATCTACATTTGACTTAGTTTGGAATTGTTTCAGAGACAATCAAGATTGTTATTGTTTGTAAAATTCTTAGCAAGATTTGTTTCCATTCAAAAAATGATTTGATTGAGTTGACCCTCAGTGATTTTTTTGTGAAAATATTATGCTTTTTATGATTCAGTTCCTCATGTTTTAAAATTTATGTTTATGTTTAAATTTATATAAACTCAATCTTTTTGGCATTAAGCTATATGAATATGACAAAAGCAATCATGATACAGAACCAGTCCATAACACACATAAAATCCCTCATGCTTCCTCTTTGCAATCATCTTTTGCTCCTGGCCCTAATCTCTGGCAGTCATTGATCTCTTCTTTATCCCTATAGTTTTTCCTTTTCCAGACTGTTATGTAAATATATAGTATGTAACTTTTTGAGTCTAGCTTTTTTCACTTAGCATAACACTCATCTATGTGATTCTACATCTATCAGTAGTTCCTGTTTATAATTTTTAAAATTTGACTGAAATTGGCTGTAAATTAGAATCCAAGTATTTTTTCATTATTAAGATACTTGCGATGCTTTTGTTTCGACAGGCACATTCAAGGATTTTTTTTTATAATGCTAAAAATCTGGGTTTTGTTTTGGGAGTGTTTTCCTCTGTAATTTTTTTGCTGTGAGTCATACACAAAACTTATTTTGAGGTAAACATGGGTTTATCAGTGTATTTGAGCCACCTGTGATTCTGCAGATCTGTTTAATGTAAGTTTTTCATATTGAACAAAAAGGTGAACATTGGATTACTTTGATGAGTAGAGTTTTTTACAAAAAAATTTTAGAGTCCGAAAATCTTTTCATAATGTTAAAAATCATTTAAAATAAAGTTTTCACATTTTCTGTAACTTTTTCATCCTTCCTTGAAACAGAAACACTTGAAATTAAAACATGATTTTTCAAAAATCATGAACCCTGATCCAAGTGGGCTGAGAGCGGCTGCTTCCTTCTCAAAGGCTCCTGGGGCTGTTCCTAGGCCACCTGGGGCTGTAAGGTGATGGCCTGCGGGCTCCACTGAATGAATAGGATGGCCCAGGAAATGGCTGTCAGGTCAAACAGGAAAAATTCACTGGACTCCTGTCCCAGGGCATGGAGTGGGAGAGGTACTTGGAAAGGTCTGAGCTTTGAGTTCTCCTTTTCCAGCCCGACAATGGCCCCTGGGCCGTCAGTCATTGTAGCAGTAATCAGCTTGGTGAACACAGTTCTGCAGCCTTTGTCCAAGAAAACTCTCTCTCCTTTTCAGGGAACAATGTCAGAAGATGACTAGATTTAGAGATGAAACTATATCTCAAGAGTTTACTATTATGCAATGGAGACAAATGTCACAGGTAGTTGGAAAAATAGTTCAGTTGGATTTGATTCCTTATGTATGAGTGTTGCTCATGAAATAAGTAACATTTTGCCATGATAACATTAAAATTATTTTAAATTCCTGAATGTACAACAGCTACTGGTAGAACAGAGACAGCTGAGAAGCATGTAGTGTGATGGGAAGAAACATTTAAATTTATGCTTTTATAGACACTAAGCAGGGTGGATAAGCCATATTCATTTAGTTGAGACTTGAGCAGATGTGAATTTGTTTTTATTAGAATTCATGATTACGTACCATACATAGTATAAGTAAATAGCTACTGAGCACGAAATGGGAAGCTTAACTTTTCCTGTCTCTTAAATCTGAGTCATAGTTCCACACTTAAAAAATAGTTTCATAAGTTAGTTTTGCAGCTAAAAGAGGCATTAATCTTTAAATAAGGATTGCTCATTCTGCTCTCTGCTGGGGATTACATAGTGCTTTTCATGTACTATACCTTAGAATGTTTTACTAAGCTGTGAAGTATTTTGGAGATGTGTGATGAATATGAAACTCACATAACTGCAGCAAAAGCTGAAGCACTAAGACTTTTTGTTAAATCAGAAATCTGTTGTGCATATTTGATACTTGATGTACAAAAATAGTGGAGAGCAAAATATGGTGTTTATTTTCCAACAAGCACAAAGAGAATTTTTTAATAAGGACTACTTACATAAAGAAATTTGGGAATGAAAATTCTTCAAGGATTTGAAAGGACAAACTTCAGGATTTAGTGATATAGGATAAAATTTAGGATGTTTAGCTGCGCTTACCGAAGAGCACAGGTCTTTCAGGTAGACACCAGGCAGTGTGGCTGCTGGGTTGAAGATTAGTACTGTTAATGGAGATTGCCGTGAACCTCATGAAAGATACAGAGGAGGGTTCTCTATGGAGTCAGCTGTTCTGTTCTCCCAGGACCCTTTTCAAATAATTTTTTTCTAGCCAATATGCTGAATTAAAATTTACCTACTTAAATTTTGTTTGTGGTTTCTGTACAACCCACACCTGATTTTTTCATCTGTACACCCCAGGACCTAGTGGGGGTGCAGTACTTGGAACGCCCTGCATGAGGTGTGCTTTAGAAGTGAAAGGTCAGTATGTCCTAGGGAACACACTAGAACAGGAGCACTGGTAAAATACAAAGAAACTTTTAGGTGGACAGGTATCTCAGAAGGTTGCTTCTTAATCTTTCAATGATGGGTTAATTAATATTTAAATTTGGCTAATTTTCTTGACTGGTAGATGTTCTGAGTTCTAGAAAATAAATCTCTGTTTCAGTCAGGATTCAACGAGAGAAGGAGAAACAATAGGAGATACAGATTAAAAAGTCTTTTTTGGCATATTTTTCCATTCACTTAATTTGACTTTGCTGTTCTCAAGTAATACTTCATAGATTTTTAAAATACAGATTTTATACAATTTTAAGCTATGCATTCTCAGCTTAGTTAAGGTGTATTTGACAAATATAATTGTAAGATATTTAAAGTTTATAAGGTGGTGATTTAATATACTCATGCATTGAGAAAGGATTCCCCCCATTGAGTTCTAATTATCACATCATCATCTCACTTATTTATCTTTTTTTTTCACTTTAGTGAGAATATTTAAGTTTGTCTCTTAGAAAATTTCAATTATACCCCTACTGGTATAGCTCAGTGGGTTGGGCACTCCCGCAATCCAAAAGGTCACTGGGACAATGCCTAGGTTGCAGGCCAGGTGCCAGGTTGGGGGCACGTGAGGAGGAACTGATGGATGTTTCCTTCACATATAAATGTTTTCTCTCCCTCTCTTTCTCCCTCCCTTCCCTTCTCTCTAAAAATAAATAAATAAAATGATAACAAAAGAAAAATAAAAGTTCAGCTATAACATAGTGTTATTATGTATGGTTACCATGTTTTACGTGAGATTATCACTTATTCATCTTACAACTGAAAGTTTGTACCCTTTTACCTGCCTGTCCTATTTCTTCTGCAGCACCTAGCAAATGAAAGCACCCTTTGTAAAGGTAGGGGCAGGCTTATGGCAATGAACTCAGGAGGGTGATGGGGCATCCAGGGACTAGCAAGAACAAGAAGCTATTACATGGAAGACAAGAGGGTGCATGGCAGGCCGCTGAGACTGGTGATCATGGTTGGGGAACCGCTTAATATAAGACTTGTGGTTGTAGGGAGGACACACCTGCAGTCAAAACTGCCTCCTGGCTGGGAGGGCCCTGGGGAATGCTCACCTTGGCCTCTACCCTCTCTCATTTGTATCTCTCACCTATGCTTCTGATTGGGTTAATCTAATGGAAATATCAGGGCATGGGATCCTGGCCATGTCTTGTTTGAAGGCCAGCCTCCCAGGGCTGAATACAGGGCAGAGAAAAGGAGAAAGTGGGTGTGGAGAGGCCACAGTGCATAACCAGCACACTTCTGTCTATAGGCTCATCCCCACCCCATACTCCAGACTGCTTCGATGTCCTGAACAGGCACATTGTGCCTCAGGTTGTCTGTCAGTTGTAGTTATTCTGAACCTAGAGACTCATGTTCTCAGAGTTGAGCTTCTCCATTCATGAGTCATTCTTATTTTGTGTATTGTTGTGATTACTAGTTCTGTGTATTTGGTGTCTGCTTTCCAGAACAAGCCATTGAGCAAACTGGGCCTTGGTTGCCTCATTTACAAAATACTAGAGTTGGAGCAGCTCATGAATTTCACTTTAAAAATTTCTTCGTAATTCGTGATCTAAGGAACATAAGTCAAATTTAGACAAATTTACTTTTATGTGGCTCTAAGGCAACTGTGAAAATGTTGGATTTATTATAAGTAAATTATGGGTTATGCTTGTTACAAAATAAAAAAACTAGAAAGAGAGAATGATATAATAAAGTTAGAAAAGGGAGGTGTAGGGACTTGCTAATAACACCAAAGGTTGTTGTAATGAAGTCTGAAAAGAGATAAATTTAAAATCTGTAAGACATGGGCTTTAGGAATCAGACATCATCAACTCCTGAGTTAAAAATCAGAAACCCCCTGAATATTTGCATACAAGAGTAAACACAAAGTAGTTCCTAACTTGTGTACTGTCTGTAGCAATGCAAAATCTCTTTATAAACATCTGTTTAAAAGCAGAGATGGGGTAGATCCTGAAAGTTTTCAAGAAATAATAAATTGTATATAGAAATTAATGGCACAGAATAGATAATTACTCATTTATGGTACATAAATAGCATTGGTGTTTTTGTTGCTATTAATGGGGGGAAGGTTAAAAATTTATTTTCATATACTTTCTTGGTCTTTCAAACATAATTTTTCCATAGAAACTTAGGTTTTGCAATGTCAAAATCAAGGTATTATTCAAGAACTTTATCTTTGGAAGTGATGACAGATATAGTATACCTATGTCACATGTCCTGTAAATGAATGCTTTTAGAATCTTTATGAGACAACCCAATCAGCAAATCAATCAAACAAAGCCCAATTGTATCCAAACTCTAATCATTTAACTGAACTAACATATATAAATTCATATTAAAACTTACCACCTAGGTGAATTTCCTAGTAGCTTGAAATCTGACCTGGATTTTTTATTTTTGTCTGTTTTTTTGTTTTACTGCTCAGAAAATATGCAACATACCTTAATTTTTTAAAAATAAGACTTTTGAGAAATCTGGTAAATATTATTCTTCATAGAAAATCATAAATATTCTTCTAGTAAATGTTCATCTTCTGTGTAATGTTCATCAAAGGCTATTAAAAATAAAATTCAATATAATGATTTAGAAGAAAGGCAGTGAATGACAGACTACAGTGAAATCTTCTTTCATACAGCTGGAATAAAGACCACATAGCTTTTCAAACCCTGAAGTATTTACTGTTTAACACTTGACAGAAAAAGTTCACCTACCTGTGGCTTTCAGGATTCTATTAAAATTCATTCTCTTGAAGACAGAGACATAGAATAGTATTTAAAACATAATGTTCTGCTATCTGTAATCTTCTAAACCCAATATTTTAAAGGCTAATTTTTGTCTTTACAATTTTAAAATAATGAATTAATTCTACATGGTATTAATAACACTATCTGTTCCCTTTTGTTAAGTTTATTCGGCCTTAGAAATAATTTACAATAGTTGAAATTTTGTAATATGAACATTTTCTTTTAAATGAATTATGGCTACATCAGAAATATTTCTCTGAAAGAATAATTATGCTTGGTATGACATGTTGTAGACTATTGAGATGTGAGGTTTCTTTGAAGGGAAGACTTTCTCTTTTTTGTTATGAGGCAGAGGGCAGCAAGCTTCAAGATGAATTATCTTCAGTGATGAGTAGCTTGAGAGACAATGTAGTCAACACTGAAAGTTACTGAGCACTCTGAGAACCACGGATAGAGCTAATAAATATACTGTGAGTAAATGCTGAGTAAGACAGTCTAGGAAAAGGAGATAATAAAAGGTAATATCTGTTAAACTTGAAAGTGCTAAAGAATAATGAAAAAGGAAGACTTAAGGTTTTACAAAAGGAAAAAGTCTCTTAAGAAGCTTAATACTACAGCTGTGGTGAAAAAGACAAACTAGTTGCTGAGTTGTACACTATCATGAGCACAGTGTGTGATAAATCTAGGAAGTGGTCAAAGCCAGTATGAGAAGGAAATTCCACCCGATGTTTAATACAGTATCAGAATTCACCTTCAGTAGAATTTTGATGTGGTCAACCAATAGCATGGATATGACTTACTATGTAGGTTTGAATTCTCTCTCAAATAGAGAATAAAGGTTTTTTTTTATTTCTGTAAT
Source organism: Anoura caudifer (assembly GCA_004027475.1). NCBI lineage: Eukaryota > Metazoa > Chordata > Mammalia > Chiroptera > Phyllostomidae > Anoura > Anoura caudifer. The sequence goes on from PVKU01006353.1 coordinate 58,224, forward strand.
AGGAAGCTTAGAAACCCAAGCAAGGCATTTCTACCTATCTAACCTCAATTGATTTTAAAGTTAGATCTCATGTATTTAATTTATTCATTTTTATGCATGCCTCATGAGCTTTAGATTCAGATTTGCCTTTGCTGATGTCTATGAAAACTTTACAGATTTTAGGTGAACAAGTCACCTAAAATTCTCTGTAATGTGCGATCATTCAAGGAATTGTGACCTTGTAAACCAGTTAAATGATAGTTTTCAGGATTTGTCTCTTAAAACTCTAAGAGAAGGGTTACAATCATTATTCCCACTTACAAACAAGGTGGGATACATTTTGGGGAAAGCATTTTAGTAAAATCAAACAAAATGCAGATAAAAAGAGGAAATGAATCTAGATAAAAGAATATGAAATGTAGAGTTATCCATTGTTAATAACAGAAAATGATGTATGGCCATAAGTATTTTCTATGCTATTAGGTAATCAATGTTTGCTTATTCATAATTGAAAAAACTGAATCAGAGTAAACATGAAAACAATTCAGCTATGAATTTCTATTGCTATAAATGAGATTCAATGAATATGTTTTCTTAAAAGAAGAAAATATAATTTATTATTGGAGTTGAAATCTTCCAGTTTTAATCACTGATAGTATACATGAATATCTATTAAATTCAACATTTAACACTTTATAACCTTATGTTTATAACTTTGTGTTCATTATAGAAACCTTGTTTAAACATTGCATAACTTTGAAATATATAGTATTAAATCTATGTTAATAGTAAATGGTGACTATAAAAAATACTTTAAGAAATTTTTAAAAGACCTATTTTTTTCATGGATTGAACCACACAAATAAACCCATAACTATCTACTCAGACAGAGGGAGAAGCAACCTTGTTCCTTTTTACTTCCAAAAATATCACAGAGCTTGACTCTAAAATGAGTATCTTTGATTTGAAGGCAATATACTCCTGAATGTTTGTTGAAATTCTCAGAAGAGAGTTCTATTGAACTATTTTTTTTTTTTAATTTGGGGAAACTATCCTGAATTTATGGATTCCTTGAAATCAACTCAGTTTTTTTCTTTTCCTTTTTTATTTATGGAAGAGTTGGGTAGGCTATATTTGGTTGCTTTAAATTAATCTTCTGTATGACAAAGAAGAAGTAAATTAAATCTTTTTATTTCCAGTAACAAGACCCCAAATACTTATAAAATGCCCAAATAAATTATTTATATTTACATAATGGTAGAGCTGAACTAAGCAAATGAGTACTGAAATGTTCATACCTTTTAGAAAATATCAGACTCTTCCTTAGCTACCAATAGCAGCTACACAAACTCACTAATGGAATATTTTCTATATTTACAAATGCATACTTCAAGCTATTTAATAAAATGTTTAAAACTGTCTACATTTTGATAAAACATTTTAATTCTCAGTGTTTTAAGTTGGGAAGGTCTTTCAATTATACTCACTAAAATAAAGATAAACTTAAGAAACAAAAGAAAAGCAGATCATTTTCAGAATGACAGAATGAGGACCTTTGAAAATCTACACCTCCATGAAGCATCATGACAACTTTCAAAAAATGTCCAAATCAATTTCTTTAGTACTCTAGAAACTAACAGAAGGCTTGCAGCAGTCTGCAGAACAGTATGTAGGAAAACTGGCTGAATTTCATTTAACAACAGGGAGTTTTGTGATATTTTAATATTCCCTAACCCCATGTTCCTCTCCTTAGGTCTACATGGTAGGCTTGAAAATCAATAGCCTCTTAACTGCGGTAGCTGTGAAAACCAGTACTTTAGAGGACAAAACGGGCTTGGAATGTTCCAAAAGTCTCAGAAATCATTATTCTGGCCTAACTAGCAGCTTGCTGAAAAGTTTCATTGTCGGGATTTTCCTTTATTTGACCTAACTCAGAACACTTTCTGCCCTATCCTCAGGACATTTGTTGGAAAAAAAAAATAGTAGCAATTGTTTATCAATACTGCTGCCTGAGATGGCATTAGCATACAGAGATAATGAGAGGATGGTCAAGAGCCCTAAAAGGAAACCATGTGGAATGGGAACCATAGGAGGCTTTGGAAACATATTTTTGGGAATCCAGAAAGCAACATGCATGGAAAGGACTGTTCACATATCTAGGAAAGATGTGAAAAGGTCCTAAGTTTTCATCTCTGGTTGAATATTAGGTTCTGTGTGAGTATGAAGTGAAGGCTAAGACATAGTTGTAAACCTTCTGCCATTGAAGATGTGCTGCAAAATCCACAAAGAGGCCTTTAGCAAAGGCTGAGAACTGATTGGTTCAAAGAATTTAAGTACATCTCTGTCAAGTTATTAATTGACCTCTAAGCTAACTGATCAGTGACTTAACCAGCTACAAAGAACTAGGAATACAGATTTAAAAATTTTAAAGGATTTGTCCAGGAAGTCACAAAATAATCCAGCAACAATAACAACACAGCAATAAGTTGACCCTGGACAAGGGAATCAAATTTCCCATTATGTTATTTAAAATCTCCAGTTTTTTTACAATAAAACATAAAGCATGCAAAGAAATAGGAAAATATGGCCTATATACAGGGGTGGGGGATGGGAAGCTGTCAATAAAACCTCTTTTTGAGGAATCCTAGATATTGGATTTGTACTTTACATTCATTATTATACAAATAACTAAAAGAAGCAATGTCTAAAGAATTAAAGGAGTTTTTTCTTCTCTACTTCTGGGCTCTCTGCCCCAACCATGCTCCATCATAGCATCAGTCAGGCCAAGAAGCATCCAAACTTGATCCCCCCCTTTGTATTTATGGGGGCCAGAGGTACTGGAGCAGTGCTATATGTCATATGCCTGGCATTGTTCAATCCAGATGTCTCCTGGGGCAAAAAGAATAACCCAGAACTCTGGACTAAACTGGGTCCCAATGAATAATATAAGTTCTACTTAGTGAATGTAGATTACAGCAAACTGAAGAAAGAAGGTCAAGACTTCTAAATGAAATGTTTCACTATAAAGCTTCTTAGAATGAAGGTATTCCAGAAGACATTTGCACAATTTTTCACTTAACCAGGAAATATTTCCCCTCCAAATGCATGAAATCATGTTAGTATATTCTGTTGGGGTTTGTACTGATTAATAAATATTTGAAACTAAAAAAAAAGAATTAAAGGAAAGTATGAGAACAATGTCTGAAGAAAAAGGGGAAAATATGGTTTATAGAACAAGCTAATAGAAATTTTAGAATTGCAAACTGTATTAACCAAAATGATAAATTTACTAAAGAAGTTCAACAATGGATTTGAATTGACAAAATAAAGAATCAGTGAAGTTGAAGACAGTCTCATTGAAATTATCCAGGATACGCAACACAGATAAAAAAATAATGAAGAAAAAAAATGAAGAAATTTTAGAGAGTCTAAATAATTGCCAAGTATATCAACATGCCCATAAGAAGAGTTCTTAAAAAAGAGAAAAATACAGACAGAAAATTTGAAGAAATAATGGCTGAAAAAATTTCCAAATTTGATAAAAAATACTAATATGGCCGTACAAGAACCTCAAACAACTTCATCACATACATGGGGTCCTTAATAAGATCAACACATGAGTTTCATCAAAAATCATGGAGGGCAAGGTAGTGAGATGAAATGTTTGAAATGCTGAATGAAAAAGATTATTATGAATTCTAAATTCAGCAAAACTATCCTTCAAAAATAAAGAAGACATTAAGACAAAAGCAGAAATTGACAATTTAATAATAATAGTTTAAGACTTAAATGCCCACTTTCAATAACAGATAAGTAATATAACAAACCAATGGACCTATCAGACTTCTCTAAACACTCAACACAACACTAGAATATACATTCTTCTCAAGGCACATTGAACAACTTCTATGATAGACCACATGTCAGACTATAAAGAAGTCTCAATTTAAAAAATTAACTCATATAAAATATATTCTCTGACCACAATGTAATAAGAATTGAAATGATTATTAAAGGGCAACTTGTAAAATTCACAATGATGTGATAGATTTTTTTATTTTATATAACCAATGCGATAAAAAAGAAATGAGAAAGGATAGTAGATAATATTGACATTTATAACTATAAATGTATTTGTAAAATAAGATAGACTTTAAATTAATAGCTTAATCTCCACTTTATGAGTAGACAAAGAAAAGCAAATTGAATTGGAAACAATTAGAAGGAAGCAAATAATAAGGATTAGTATGGAAATAACTGAAATAGAGAATAGAGAAAATAACAAAATCAACCAAACTAAAAGTTGGTTCTATGAAAAAATCAACAAATTTGATAAACCTTTATCTTTGTTAACTAAGAAAACATCATAGAAGACACAAATTACTAAAAATCATGACTTACAAAAGAGGCATCACTAGCAACCTTACAAAATTAAAAGGATTATAAGCAGAAGGACAAATGCATGCCAAAAAAGTAGGTAAGCTAGATAAAATGGACAAATTTTTAGAAAGACAAAGCTTCCCAAACTAACTTAAGAATAGATTAAAAAGTCAGAATAGACTTCTAACAGATATTGAATTAGTAATGAAAAATATTTATACTAAAAAAAAATGCAGGCCCAGATGTTTCCAGTGGTATATTTACCAAAAATTTAAAGAGGAATTAACACCAATCTTTCACAAAGTCTTTTAAATATTAGAAAATGAGGGAAGACTTTCCAAGTTATTTCATGAGGCTGTTAACCTGGTACATTAACCAAAGACATCATAATTGAGCAAAATTGAAGAACAATTCTCTTTATTAATATAGAGATGCCAAAAATCTCAACAAATGCTAGCAAACTTAACACAACAACATATAAAAAGATTTGCATATCATGACCAGGTGAGATTTATCTCAAGAATGTAAGGTTTATTTATCTAGGGAATCAGCCAAATCAATGTAATTTCCTGTATTAAAAAGGGCAAAAACATGATAATCTCAATAGCTATATAAAAATTGTTGCATAAAAACAATACATAATAATATTAAAATAACCAAGAAACTAGAAAAAGAAGGAAACTTCCTAAGCTTAGGAAAGTCCATCTAAAAATACCCACAGATAACATCATACTTATTGTTGAAAGACTAGTACTTTTTCTTAAACTCAAGAGCAAGAGAAGTACACTTGCACCATTCTACTTTGTACTGAAGATTCTAGGAAAGGAAATTAGGCAAAAACAGAAAATGAAAGGCACTTAGGTTGCAAAAAAACAGTAAATCTACCTGCAGATGATATTAAATTGTATATTTAAAATCCTAAGGACTATAAAAATATAAAAATGTTATTAGAAGTAATAAACAAATTCAACAAGGTTGTAGAATATTAATGAATATACAGAAAAAATTGAATTTCTACAGACAACTATTGAACAATACAAAAAATAAATTAAGAAAACAATTATATGTATAATAACATCAATGGAATAAATAATTAAGAATAAATTTTATTACAGGAGAGTTAACATAAAATATTATACCAGTTTCAAATATACAACATATTCTACATTTGTTACCTAATGAAGTGATCACCATGATAAGCCGAATAACCACCTGTCATCTGTAAACCGATCCCCTTGATATTTTAAGTGCCCACCTGGCACCATACATAGTTATTACAATATCATTGGCCATATGTCTTATGCTGTACTTTACCTCCCTGTGACTATTTTGTGACTACCAATTTGTACTTCTGAATCCTTTCCCTTTTTCATCCATCTCTCCAACCCCCTTTCCTCTCTGGCAACTACTATCAGTCTGATCTCTGTATCTGAGTCTGTTTCAATTTACTTATTGTCTTAGTTTGCTCTCCCACATATAAGTGAAATCATATGATATGGAAACTTTACTTCACCTTCAATTCTTTTTTTTTGTAATTTTTATTTTTTAATTATATGTTATTGATTATGCTATTACAGTTGTCCCATTTCTCCCCCATCATTCCCCTCCACCCTGCACACCCCCTCCCACCCACATTCCCCTCTTTAGTTCATGTCCATGTGTCATAAGTTCTTTAGCTTCTACTTTTCCCACACTATTCTTGCCCTCCTCCTGTCTATTTTCTACCCACCGTCTATGCTACTTATTCTCTGTACCTTTTCCCCCCTGTCCTCCTCCCACTCCTCTGTTGCTAACCCTCCATGTGATCTCCATTTCTGTGTTTCTGTTCCTGTTCCAGCTGTTTGCTTAGTTTGCTTCTGTTTTAGGTGTGGTTGTTAATATCTGTAAGTTTGCTGTCTTTTTACTGTTCATATTTTTATCTTCTTTTTCTTAGACAAGTCCCTTTAACATTTCATATAAGGGCTTGGTGATGATGAACTCCTTTAACTTGACTTTATCTGAGAAGCACTTTATCTTTTCTTCCATTCTAAATGACAGCTTCTCTGGATAGAGCAATCTTGGATGTAGGTCTTTGACTTTCATGACTTGGAATACTTCTTCCCAGCCCCTTCTTGCCTGTAAGGTCTCTTTTGAGAAATCAGCTGACAGTCTGATGGGAACTCCTTTGTAGGTGACTGTCCCCTTATCCCTTGCTGCTTCTAGAATTCTCTCCTTCATTTTAATCTTGGCTAATATAATTATGATGTGCCTTGGTGTGTTCCTCCTTGGGTCCAACTTCTTTGGGATTCTCTGAGCTTCCTGGACTTCCTGGAAATCTATTTCCTTTGCCAGATTGGGGAAGTTCTCCTTTATTATTTGTTCAAATAACTTTTCCACTTGTTGCTCTTCTTCATCCCCTTCTGGTACCCCTATAATTCGGATGTTGGGACATTTAAAGGTGTCCTGGAGGTTCCTAAGCCTCTCCTAATTTTTTTGAATTCTTGTTTCTTCTTTGTTTTCTGTTTGTTTGTTTGTTTCTTCCTTCTGGTCCACTCCATTGATTTGAGTCCCAGTTTTCCTCCCATCTCTATTGGTTCTGTTTGTGTTTTTCTTCATTTCACTTACCGTAGCCTTCATTTGTTCACCTAATTTGTGACCAAAATCAACCAATTCTGTGAGCTTCCTAATCACCAGTGCTTTGAACTGTGCATCTGATAGGTTGACTATCTCTTGGTCACTTAGATGAATTAGCTCTGGGGCTTTGATCCGTTCTCTCATTTGAGCCTTTTTTTTTTTTTTTTTTTTTTTGGTCTGGTCCAGGCTGTTATGTAGTGAGGGGCAGAGCCTTAGGTGTTCACCAGGGCGGGGCAACCCAGTAGCTGGGTTGTGATGCTGTATGTGGGGGCAGGGTCTGAGAGGGAACAATGGTGCTTGCTCCACTCTTTCTCAGATTCCAGTCCCTTCTGCTGCTTTCCCCAAGCAAATTGGGCCCTTCTGGTGCTGATTTCACTGTGGGTGGGCTCATGCACATTCTAGGACCCCCTGGGTCTCTCCAATGAACTCTCCTATGAGGCTGGGATTCTCTCCCGGTACCTCAACCCCCACAAGTGTTCTCAATTGGAGCTTTTTAGGCTTTATTTCCTGGCGCTGAGGCCCTGCACTGTGCAGTCTGTCTTTCTGGCTGTTTTGCCTGGTTTATCTGTGTGCGAATGTGTGACCATGGTGAGCCACTTTGTGCACCTTGCTTGGTCTGCTCGTTGCCTCCCTATTCTCGGTAACTACTGCCTGTGTGCCTGGGGTGTGCCAACTGCTGCCTGTTGGCCCGGGACCACCAGCCAACCGGGCACCCTTCCCACCGGGACCCCTCTCCGCTGGCCGCTGACTCCGCCCCTCTTACTGGTCTGGGTGAATCTTTGTCAGACTTCTGTACAATTCAATCCTCTATCTATTTTGGTTGTTTTTTTGGGGGGTTCTATATTTTTGTTGTCCTTAATCTTGGTTGTGAGAGGAGGCACAGTGTGTCCAGCTAAATCTCTATCTTGGCTGGAAGTCGAAAATATTTTTTCTTTAAAAATTGTGGCTGTTTCTGCATCCTGAGAGAACTGCAAAATTCATCCCTCCTTTTGGGAGTGGCTTTTTGTACTGTGACTGCTTCTTGACCTTTTCTCTCTGCACTTACACACTGCAGTAAGGCAGTTTAGAGTCACAGGCAAGACTCACACACTCTTTGTCTGAGACTCGGGGAGGTGTGGTCCTGCTTCACCAATCTGCCGCCATGATTGCTCCCTCACTAGCTTCTCCTTCCAGGTCTCCTTTGCTGGCTTCTTGATCTTCAATTCTTAATGATAATCTTGACAAGTAGAGGATTCCTGGTAGTAAGTTTTTCCCTTTTATCACTTTGAATATATCATGCCACACCCTTCCAGACTGCAAAGTTTCTAATAAAAAATCGGTTTGTATTCTCATAGGGGTGGTTTCTTTTTTCTTACTGCTTTTAATATTCTCTCTTCCCCTAAATTTTTGACATTTTAATTTAGACATGTCATATTGTGGGTCTCTTTGTGTTCAAAACTGGTGCCACCCAGCACCAGTTTTACACACCTTCCATCAGTGTGGTGGAAGATGAGTAAAACAAAACAAAGGAAAAATACTTCTGTCTTTACAGAGTTCCAGCTACCTCTCCAACACATGCCCTAAAATTAATCAGTGAATCTTTATGTATGACTCAAGCACCTTCAAACTGCTATCCGTATACTAGGACTCAGAATGAATGTTTGTTTATAGGCCCGTTAAGGGTGATGTTTCAATTGCCTATAGTCTTTCAGCTCAAACGCAGATGTTGTGGGGGCTTCTTTTTCCAGTGTAGATTTCCCTGGCAAGGAAATCTGATATGGCTCTTGAACCCTTGGCTCTTCAGGGGCAGGGGGGACTCATATGACAGAGATATCCCTTCTGCTTGTGAAGCTGTAATATAGGCCCTGACTAGATCACGATTCTACCCTTCTTAGCCATCTGAATGTGACCTTTTCTTAATATCCTCACTTGTAGAAAATCTGCTCTGCTGATATTCACATAGTTCTTAAAGATAAGTGCTCTATATGTAGTTATAGTTTTGGTATATTCATGGGAGGTGGTAAGCCCAGGGTCTTCAAGCTCTGCCATTTTTTCTCTCCCCTTCCAGAATAAATTTAACCAAGAGGTGCAAGACTCAAACACTGAAAACTACAAAAAAATTACTAAAAAAATTAAAGAAGCCATGGATTAGAAGACAATATTGTTAGGATGGCAATTCCTCCCAAAGTGACCTACAAATTCAGTAAAATCCCTATCAAAATTTCAATGTAGAAATGGAAAAGCTGTTCTAAAATGCCTATGTCATCTCAAGGGAGCTCAAACAGCCTCAACTATCCTGAAAAAGGACAAAATACCAAAGCTCACACTTCTCAATCTCAAAAGAGTGTGGTAATGTCATCAGGATAGACATAGAGACCAATGAAATACAACTTGGAGTCCAGAATGAATTTATACATTTACAGTCAATTGATTTTTGACAAAGATGCCAGGATAATTTAATGGAGAAATAAGAATCTTCTCAATAAATGGTGCTGGTTCATTCATGTGCAGAAGAGTGAAGTTGGATCTCTTCCTCAAGCCATTAAAACACAATAAAAAAGGTGAGGACATAATCCACACAACAAAAGAAAAATATTGTAAAATATATCTGATAAGGGACTTGTATCCAAATTATTTAAAGAACTCTTGTAACTCAACAATAACAAAAAGGCACAATTAACAGATGGACAAAAATCTGGATAGACATTTTTTCAAAGAAGATATAAAATGGCCAAAAGCACATGCAAAAATTTTCAACCTCATTAGTCATTAAGGAAATGTGAATCAAAACTCCAATGGGAGAGTACTTCATTCTCACTAGGATGGTGATTATCAAAAAGATGGGCAATAACAACTCTTGACAAGGATGTGGAGAAAGTGGAACGTAGCTGATGGAAATGTAAAATGGTGCAGCCACTTTGGGGGCAGTTTGGCAATTCTTCAAAAAATTAAGCATAAAGTTTATGACCCAGTAATTCCACTCCTAGATATATAACCAAGAGAATGAAAACATATATTTACACACAAATTTATGTATGAATATTCATAACAACATTATTCATAATAGTCAAAATAGAAACAACTTATGCTGTATTTATTTAGTCATGAAGTGGAATAAAGTACTGATTCATACAACAACATAGATGAAGCTTGACAACATTGTGCAAAGGCCACACACTGTATGATTCCATCTATATAAAATGTCCAGGATAAACAAGTCCATAAAGACAGAAAGCAAATTTGAGGTTGCCAGATGTAGGGTGCTAATGAGAATAAACTGTTAGTGAGTATGGATTGTGTTGAAATGATGAAAATATCCTGGGATTAGAGAGTAGTGATGATTGAACAAATTGTTAAATATCCTAGAAAAAACAATGAATTACATATTTTAAAATAGTGAATTTTATGCTATACAAACTTTGTCATAGTAACACTATTATAAAAAATAAATAAAATAAAAATGTTAGTGCTCTTAATTATCCAAGGAATGTGGATATGCATGAAGCCTGCTCAGTGGAGAAGGGGCTTTCACAGTTGTGATGAAACCCTAATGAACATCATGCTATGATTGCATCACGTTATTCCATAGTTTGACATTGGCAAGCATTGATAATAATACTGGCTTTTCAATAAACCTCAAGTACTCCCAGTAGAAATAATGTATAGGTTGAATAAAAAAAAAGCAAGGTGATTTCAGAAAGAAAAGCAACAGATCTTAATACCATGCAATGCAGTAATTGTGGTTCATATTATTAATTGTTTTGAAACCCTTAAAGAATTAAGATCAACTTCTAGAATGTTACTACAGCTGAGGAGTCAAGTTTCATTTCAGTTTCAGTGTTTTAAGTAGAAAAATACTGAATTATCTTGATAGGTATTTCACAATTTTATGAAGTGTCTATGCTGGACACTTTCTTTTTCCTTTCATAAAGTAACATATTCCCACATGGAAAAAGCTCTGATTTGAGCTATATCAGCAATGTGTACTTCTTGGTATTGGGGGTAAGAGTGGCAGAAGAAGAAGACACAGCATCCTAAAATAGTCTATTTTGCACATATTTGTTCATTGCATTATGAACTTACCTATTTTTAACAGTTAGTATACAAGACAATTTTTAGTTAAAAAAGACTTTCAAGAATTTTTCCTTTATAAATGAACCCCACATTTACAACTAATGTTATCCTTCCTAATCTCACATTTTTTGATTATTCAACAAGTATTAACTGAATGGCTACAATGGCAATGCAAATGCTAATGATGATATAATGGTAAGTGATACAGATATTGTTCTTGTCTGTGGAACTTATGGTTTGGCTGAGGGAACAGGCAATAATTGAGTATTCAAAATATTGAAAGTATAAATAAAAACTGCACAGTGAGCAAATTAAATTACTGTTAGGGATGTTTTTAAGTGAGGAATCTGATGTAGTCTAGCGTATCTTGGCTTTGTCGGTTAGGCAATGTCCTTTGAGCTGAAATTGTCAAGATAAATAGGTATTAATCAGATTAAATGAGGATGGAGAAGGGGTAAGAGTGTCTCAGGATGGTGGCTTCATCCTAAGGCTAGAAGATTGTTTCGTGAGAAGGCCCTTGTGCACACTATTGAAAAGGGGCATTTAAAGCGAGGTGAGAGAGTAGGCAGGGGCCCCAGTTGTGAGGCTGGGTTAAGGACTTAATTTTTTATCCTAAGAGCAAAGGGAAGACATATAGGAGTTGCATGTCTGGGGGAGCAGGGGATGGGACAGGATCAGATATGGTTTTGAAAAATTTTTTTTTTGGCTGCTGCAGATAATTGTGGTGGAGAGAGAGTGAATGTGGGAAGATCCACCCGGAGAGTACTGTAGAAATCAACAGGAGATTACACACCCTGAACTGGGGTGTTAGGACAGGGAGAGAAGTCAACAGATTTGAAAGATATTTGGGAGAAAATTGAAAGGACTTCAGGTGGGTTAGATACTAAGAGTGAAGTTAGAGTAGTAAGAAAGGATTCCGTAGTGCTTTGTACCTATTTTATGGAATAGTTAAGTTTTGCAATGCATTTGTCAACTCTTTATGGACTATTCTCCAAAACACAATTTCTAGCAGATATTATTATAGGTGTGAGTAGGAGTAGGCAATTATTTATTTTACTTGGTTGTTAGGCAGCTACTGAGGCCAGCAACTGGAAACAGAATATACATAATTTATTGATCCTTGTTCAAAGACACAGCAAGCTGCCTAGCATTCTTTAATTATGTTCAGTTTTATTGCTCCCTAGAGAAGCATTTTCTCATTGATTGCATATTTTGGACTGTCAGAAAATGAATTTCATTAATGCTGAGCCTATTTATGATATCAATATAAATTTGGAATGTATAAAACTATTAATTCAGCATATGCATCTAAACAGATGTTTCATATAATAAAAATGAGCATTAAGGAAGGGTCACTGTGCACACATGGAGCAGCAAACAGGTAAGAAATTGTGAGAAAAATAAAAGGATGCCTGAGACCTCAATCTACATATAACATTAAATTGTAAAAAGGTGAGCTCTCCTAACAAATCATTAGTGCTGACAATCCTTTACCCCCTCTCCTTCCAACACATAATTATACAAGTACCTCACTATTTTTAAAGGAAAAGGTGAAAGTTTTAGGTACCAATAATATATTGTGAAATTCTTTTTACTTAGGGGGTTGCTCTTTAAAAAAAAGTATTCATTTGTGTGTTCTTTACAGTACAGATAGTGGCTTTAGAAATAAAGCAATCTAAATTCATAGCCAAGAAACACTTCCATGTGTCATAGTTACACTATATCACTAGAATAGTTTCAAGGCTTTTTCAGAACATTTACATCTATGACAATTGAGTTGATAATCACATTTTTTAGCTTCATGTGTAAATGTGTGAGTATTTCAACCATTTGCTTTATTCCAGGGTTTCTCCTTGTGAGGTCTTTGTGTTATGAATTGTATATGAATATATCAAGGACAGCATTATTAATGTATAATTAAATATAAACCAATTAACATTTGAATTATCACAGTAGACCCCTACTTTCCTCAGCTTCTAGCTGCCTAGCAAGTGTTGGCAAATGGTTGCATCTTTGTTATATTTAATCATATAGTATTTTAAGGAGAGGGACTACTTAAGAAACGAGACACTAAATGATTCTACATTATAATCAGCTGAAAGCTGAGGTGGTGGGAAGAGAGCAAAAAAAAGACACAGGTTGAATTTGGGACAACTGGGAATTGAGATTGGAACAAATGATTCAAGGAACAGCTGCTATATTAAGAAAATCAGGGCTGGGGAAGAAAGAGTCCTCAAGATACTTACTGTGCATTAAAATGCATTTATGTGAGAGATTGAATTAAGAATTTGAGTATTGTAATTATGTTTTCCCTGCATGAACTGTGAATCTTTGAATTTAACACCTCACTGAATTTTGGCCACTCAGGGCCCTTGAATTTATTCAGATTACACGCACTTCCAAATGCCGACACACATATATCCACACTCACACATGCACATACATACACATGGGTTAATGTGTTTATTTAGTAATGAAAAATACAAGAATTTAAAATTGTGTTTATGGGTATATTTCCACAGCACACAACAGCTAAATTACTAACACGGCTCTGATTGGCTTCTAATTACCAAGATACTAGTGCTTGAGTGTACCTAGATGGCCTTATTCATTGTGTCAGAGCATCCATTGTTACATGAGTTAAAATAAAGGCCAGTTGATTTAGGAAGATGCCATGTGATTTTTATAGAGCAATCTAGAGAATACATGTGGGCCAAGACTACACATTGTGTTTTTCAGGCTTTTTCTGGAATCCCAACTTTATCATGGATTTTAATAGTGCCTTATGTGTAAATATACCTTTACTAGATATGAAATTCTTTCATTTCCAAGCAATAAATGTATGAGCCAGCTGTGAGGAGTAGCTATAATGAAAGCTGGCTGGGTTTTCTTTGATTCTCTCTTCTGTCTCCTTCTAAGTCACCAGGAGGGCTTTGGCAGTATCCATTCACTAAAAACCACAAATAAAATTGGTTTATATTCAGTTGTATTAAGAATTCTGTGGAAAACTCTTAAATAGTATGAGGCATACATTGAGTTCTATTGTAACTCTTCCCCTTTGTTAAATGGGGCTCTCCAACAAAGACTGACTGCTTCATAAATTGGGCATTTGGACAAGTAAAGTTGAGTAGCTTTCTAGGACCATTTTTTAATGGAAATAATGGATAAGATCTTATCTAAATTGGCAACTTTCTGTACTGCTAATAGAATGGTAAATAGGTACAACCTTCCTTGTAAGGGGTAAATGTCTGTATGATTCAAAGCTTCAAAATTGCGCTCTGGCCAGTGTGGCTCAGTTTGCTGGAGTGTTGTCCCATGGTCACAGGGCTGCAGTTTGATTCCTGGTCAGGGCCCGTGCCTGTATTGTGGGTGCCATTCCCAGTCCAGGTGCATGCAATACCCAGTCCATGCATGTGGGAAGCAACTAATCAAAGTCTCTCCCTTTCTCTCTCTCTAAAGGCAATGAAAAAATGTTCTTGGGTGAGGATTAAAAAAAAAAAAGAAAAAGCTTCAAAATTTTCTGTACTTTTGTTCCCGAAATTTCACATTTGTAAATTTATTACAAAGTAAAAATATCAAAACTGTGTGCAATATTTACACAAGATGCTAGTCAGAGGGTTATTTATAATGTTTTTTTAATTTAAAAAAATCTAAATATCCTGTACTGATTAAATAGATTCTAGTATAGTCTATCCATGCAAAGATATGCTAGGCAACCATTAAAGCTTATATGTAATATTATTTTTATTGATCACATAAAATGCTCAAGATATTAATCCAAAAAAGGTTACAAAATAGTATTTCTATTATCTAATTTTGCTTCTCTCTATTTTAAACATTTTTGTTACAAATAATAGAACCCAAATCTAGTTAAGCAAAAAAGAATGTATTAGAAAAATGAGAACTGTCTTAAGATTGGTCCAGAACTAAGAATTGGAGGGGGCCTGGGAAATAGGAACCAGAGTAGAAGAAACAGTCTTAATTAGTACAGCATCACTTCTACTGCCTCTGCTGCTGTGATAACTGAACTCTCTGCTTCTTCTCATCCTTGCATCACCCAAGATTAAAACTCCAGGGTAACAGGTATTATTATCCTAACTGATGCTAATTTCCAGGCCCTGACACTTTAGAAAAAGTAAGGAATGAAAGTAAGACTTTTTCATTGTCCACTTTGGAAGTAAGATACAGTAAGTAAGAATTATATTTTCAATACAATTTTAAGCAATATGAATAAGTTAATTTTCCCAGAGAAAATCAAAGTGGGAGAAATAGATATCTGACATTGTCCTGTATGATATATGTTCATCACAATATTTTACCTTGAAAATAAAAATAAAAGTTATACCAAAAAAAGGAAGAAGAAAAGTACTACTTATTGGACATCTATAGTAAGTGCAACATACTTAGTTTCTCAAGGGGTCAAAAAGAATTACATTGTGTTTGTCTCCCAAAAAGAAATACCAGTTTAAAAATCTACTATACCAGAGGGTAGAAATTATTTCCTCTTACACAGGAAAACAGGATATGCATTATAACGTCATTTATCAATATCTGCCTATTTATCTCAGGGGATCCACTGCTTCCTCTCCTGCAATTCATCTCAGAACCCAGAATATAAATCCTCAGTGTGTCATTGTTGATAATGACATCTCCAAAGAGCCCAGCTAAGCTCTATTATCGTAATTCTTGATTTGGAAGGAAAATCATGTTTATGGAAGCCATATAAGACAATTGATAAAAATGAAGTTTTACTAACATCATTTGAAAATAGCCCTAAAAAGTAGAAAATTCTACCTTTTGTGACAATATGGATGGACCTGGAGAACATTATGCTAAGTGAAATTAGCTAGTCAGACAAAGACAAATACCATGTGATTTCACTCATGTGAAATCTAATGAACAAACTGAACTAACAAGGAAAATGGGGACAGACTCATAGATGGAGAGCGGGCTGACAGCTTGTGTGGCGGGGAGGGGTAAGTTAGGGGGTGAAGGGCTTGAGCAAAAAGGGAAAAGGCCTCACAGACATGGACAAAAGTGTAGTGGTTGCTGGGAGGAGGAGCATATAAGGGTACTAAATGGTAATGGAAAAAAAGATAATAATGATTAAATTTTAAAAAAAAAAAACAAAATACCCCTAAAATATCTTCACCATCTGCTGCATTACAGAATACCATGAGGTATTCGCAAGAAGGCTCTCTAAATTTGACCTTGAGAATCCTAGTCCATCTGCTCTGAATTAAAACTAAACTAGTTAGTACCTGGGTACTTAGTCCAGAGCCAATATTTCTACAGGATGCCACTGAAAGGATAATGTTATTTGAGGTAGCTTTTGTCATGGGTTGTGTCAATATAAAGTTAAGAATGTTATTGTCAGTGGAGTGGAAGCGAGAGTGTGAATATGAAATGAATCTCTCTATTTTTGTCTTTTGTCCTCCTTAACTGTAATATGATCATGAAAGCCATGCAGCTACATAAAACCTTTCACCGTTTAGTATTTGCTGTGATCATTAATTAAACAGCTCTGAAAGAGGTTTATTTTTACATGTCATATTATTTCAGGCTCTGAAACTGCCCAGATATTTATATTTTCAAAAAGTAGAAAGCCAATAATTTGTTTTTATTTTTAATTTATTTCTTACTGTTTTAAACATAGTTATTTTGGGAGGAAAATTTTAATTGTATAATTATGTTTGCTATTATCACTTTGCTTTTCTAACTCAAAGAAATCTGATTAGAATCTGATATAACTCTGATCCTCAGAGCTCAATGAAAGTGTTGCTAAGATCTGATTCTTACATCTTCATGTAGTGGGCTAAGGTCCTTTGTTCTCAGGAACGGTGAGACTTTCCTTATCCCAGGTGATAAATCATGATTACTTTCAGCCAGTCATGTTGATTTTATTCCCTCTTTTTAGTGGTATATTTTAGAGTTGACATGTCACCTGATTCTAGTCAAGAGACATAATAGGTAGTCTTTTAGGTGGCTTCTGAAAAAGAATTTTTTTATAAGATAAAAAGAGAGAGAATCCAGAGAAAAAGGTTCTATTTCTCCTGCTATTTCTTTTATTTTATGTTGCAGGAAGGTTTGATATCTGGAGCTAAAGCAACCATCTTATAACCATGAGGTAAAAGCCTAGAGAAAAAAAGTGAGAATAAAGAACAAAAATTAGAAAGAGCTTGAGTTCCTAATGAGATGCTTGAGCAGCTATGACAAACGCTGGAACTGCCAACACTCAGTGGTCTTGGAATATGAGATAATCAACTATTTTCAATGATCAAGCCACAATGAGTTGAGTTTTCTTTATATTGTATTTGAAGTCAGTCTATCAGATACACATCTTAAATATCAAATGAATCATAATACAGGTGGTCCTCACTTTTTATATTGATTTTATGATAATGCATACTCTGATACTCTTGTGTTGATTTTCATATACATAATTCAACTGTAATTCAGTTGACAGATATTTCTAGCTATTATATCATAGTGTTTTACTTCTGCCAACATTTTAAGCAGTGTAAGCATCTTTATACATCTATAATTGTATAATTATTTGAATATTTTATTATATTTCTCTTTATTTTACAAAAATGAAAAGAAATCAGAAAAAATAAAAGGATGAAAAATGACTTTAATAGAAATGTTTGTTGCATGAGCTTAACATGATTTAGATAAACATGAAATAATTGGATGTGCCAAAATATATGCACCTTTCATCTTAATCTTACATTTGATGGACTAAATTTAGTTAATGTGTGTTCAATTAAAATGTAGAGAATGTAATATAGATTATGAACTATTGGTTTACGTATTCAAAGATGGCATTTAAAGTCAAGGAATAAGTAGGTGATTTATGATTATATTTGGCTGCCTAAAATCAGAACTACCAGTTTGTTTATTATTTCTATAAAAAGCTGTTGAATATTCATTATAAACTTAGGTTTTGGAGACCTAGTAACAAACAAGATTAAATATGATCCCTCTTTGCCCTGACTGGCATGGCTCAGTTGGTTGGAACATCATCCTGTAACTGTAAGCTTGTGAGTTTGATTCCTGGTCAGGACACATGTCTAGGTTGTGGGTTTGAACCCGGATCCAGGTGCATATCATCCCTGGTCCAGGTGCATACAAGAGACAACCAATAGATACGATCTTTCTCTCACATTGATATTTCTCTCTCTCTCCCTTACTCTTTCCCTTCCTCCATCTCTAAAAGCAATGAAAAAATGTCCTCTGGTGAGGATAAAAACTACATATTTAATCCCTTTTTTCCTGAAACTTGTAACCCAGTGGACCATATAAACCATGTATGGAATAGTTTAGATGTATGTATATTATAAATATGTATATTAGATATTTGCATATTTATTACAGAATTATCTGCCTGGTTGTTATGAAGAGTTGTGCATTATTGTTATTACTGTAGAAGCAGATTTTGCCTAATCTGTGGGAATCTGTGAAGGTTTTTCTGAAGAAATGGTATTTAAACTGAGATCAAAAGTGTATTACAAGAAGGAAGTCTGTTACAGAAAGAGAGAACAAATGTGAAAGCTCTGAGGCAGCTAAGAAGTCTAAATTATCCAAAGGGTCAGAGAAGGAAGGAGGCAGTGGTGCCAGTTAGGGTTAAAGGGGTAGGCAGAGTGGAGTCATGCAGGTCTTTATATACGTAAATTCAAATGGGAACATGGAAGAGTTTCACAGAGTGCATCGTCATAGTTTGTTTTTAAAATACTCTTTGTAGTATTATTTAAAATGAATTGGAGAGGAGATGTAAAAGTAGTAGAAGAAGACTAGATAATGAGATTTCTGCAATAGTCCTCATGAAAGATGAAGGTGTGAAGAAAACAGAGGTGAAGAAACATGAATAGGTTCAAGAGCCATTTAGGAAATATAGTTAAGAGACTTGGTCTTTAATATAATTTATTATCTGGAAGGATTTTGAGAATAAAATAAAGAGTCAAGTCCCAGTTGAATGCACTGGAACTGTCCTGGGCAAACTAAGATGTATGGTCACTCTGAGCATAAGAAGAATTAGTGGGAAAAAAGGAGGGACCAAATGAAACATCAGATCCTCCTTTCTACAAGTAAATTTCTGATGATAATCAAGTTGACCTTTGGCCAATCTCAGAAACTACTTAATTCTTACATTGACTGTTAATTTATGGAATAGAAGACATTGGACTCCAACAGCTCATGCTCCTAATACTTTGACATCTCCTGCTTAGACTTGGCACCAAAGGTGTTTAAGATTTTAGATGACATAAGCAAGCCCTTTTTTTTTGTATAGCTTGTCTCTTACACCTTGCTATTCGTGTCTCTTTTACTCAGCTCAGGAGAGCAGTATGTGTCAAATTCATTACTTATTCTTTTTCCTAGGTGTGACTACCACTTAGGGGTCAAATTAAAGACCATTCAAACGTGCAGTGACAACTATAGAAGTTAGCCTTTAGCCAGCCATCCTCCTCTCTAGACATGTACAGGGCAGCTTCTAAGAGTTTCTCTTAATGACACAGTTTTAGAAAACATTTCTCCCTTTGTATGCTGTCAAGGATTAAACATGGTCAGCCTGTCATGCAAAGACTTTGCTGCTGTACCAGACATTCCGCTTGTCTTATCTCTGGTCTCCTATACATAATCATGCTCTGGGAACAGCACTTGGAAACACTTGTCCTCTTATCCTCTCTCCTATTTCCAGGTTTATTTATTTGTTTTTAGACCAACTAGTTTTAATTTTTATGTTTGGGTTTTTTTCCAGTTAAACAGTGTATTCTAGCAATATTTTTAAATTATTGATATAATCAGTTTCTATTATTTAATTTCTTAAACATTAACTGGATAACAGGCTTTACTACCAGAAATTATAAGGGGGGCAAACTCATTTAAAAAGACTGTGAATATATGTGTGTGTGTGTGTGTGTATGTACACACACATATACATTTATATGTGTGTACATATATATATATTTGAACCAATTAACAAAAATAATTTGAATGATATTTGCACTTTGGGAAGAAAGTGGCAATAACAGCATTCAGTCTGCCATGATAGGTGCTAAATCTGAAACACTATAAAAGATTTCTAGTTAATAGCAGATCATTCAGTTTTTTTTATCTGTTTGGAAAGGCCATATTTTCCCAAGTTTGTATAGGAACACTTGGTCTTTCTTTTATTATATATGGGAATACTTTTAATTAAGCCATCAACAGAATTAATATTAACAGAATTAATATTACAGTTTATAAAACTGTCAGGTATTGATATTATTCTATCATCATGAAAAATTTATCCATTCATTCATTCATTCATCCAATATGCATTGTTTGAGTACCTTCTGTGTGTCAGATACCATGTTAAGAATTAGAGAAACATAGATGGATGAGGTACTCTTTCTGCCCTCTCTGAGTTTCCAGACTCATTCATCATAAACAAATAGATACAATGAAGTGTTGTACATGTTCTAATGGAATCACTCACAGGTATGAAGAGGTGGCTACTTTAGCCTGCATGGGTCAGAAAATAGCTGTTACAGGGATGTGTTGCCTACCAAGGTTTATGATAAATTGTTATTTCCTCAAAGTAAAGTAGCCAGAATTAAAAATGCCCAATGTTTTTAATTGCATATTGGTTGAGCTTTTGTAACAAAAAGACCCACAGTTGTTTAAAAAGATAACTTACTCCTCTCTCACCACACAGTGCAGGAATAGGAAGGTAGTCTAGTGTTTAAGAGCAACTCTGTTGCATAATCCCTTTGAAGACCATGTTTCATCTGTTTTGTAGTTTCACCAACAATTAGCCTTTTATCACATGGGCTGCAGATCCATATTCCTGCCCAAAAGAAGTGTTGCAAAGAGGAAGCAAAGAACAACCACATTTTTTTTCAAGAATGTGATGTACAGACTGAACACATTACTTCTGCTCATATCCATTTGCTTAGAACTTAGCAAAGTAGCCATGTCTAGCTGCTATCAAAGTCTTGGAAATATAATCCCTAGTTGAACAATTGTGTACCTTATTGAAATTCAAGCACTGCAGAACTTTACTAATAGAGGGATGGGTTGTGGGGGGGAAATAATCTCTGACACAACTGGGAAGAATGTCTGATTATTTAGAGCAAAAACCAAGAGTATAAATATAGTTATACATAATTATAATTATTCATGTATAACATATGGAAGTTTTAAAAACATTGACTATGTAATTGTTTATGATTTGGATTTAGCATATGGGTATTTAAACAAAATATTCAGTCTCTTTCTTTTGCTACAAGATCAGCATTCTGGGATCTTGTTCAGGCACTTGGCTAAGACCAGCTGTGTGATCTCATGCAAGTTGTTGGACTTTGAGCCTGAGATTTCTTGTCTCTAAACTGAGAGGTGTGAATAAACACATGATCTCTTTATTGTTTTTCCTGTACTAAAAGTCTTATGACTCAATATTGCATGCCTTGCTCTACTTAGTTGTATTAAAGTGAAAATTTTGTGAACAGAGAATTCTATCATTAGATTTTTAGCAGAATTTTTTCCTATGGTAAGATTGAATGCCTAGAAGTATTGGGATATTCTTTGCAGTGAAGAGAAACTTCCATGTGGATATACTCTATATTACATAACTTAATGGCATTCATGCTGCTAGCAAAAAAAAAAAAAAACCCATACAGATACTTTCTCACCAAGAGTGTCAAGACTAGCCTTGTTAAGGCTACATACAAAAGACATTCTCAGTACCTTTGCTTGCACACATATTACAATGTTTGATGGGGTCTTTTGGCCACAAATCCATCCAAAATTAAACTAAATTTAAAATGTAAAGAATTTTCTTAGCCAAGGACTATGTGATAAGTAACTAGTGGCTTCATAATAATTATAGTACTTATTGCTTACTATTTTGACTTTGCTTTTTAAGTAGATCTAGATTGTTTTAGACACTAGCAGAGGAATGATTTGGGTTGGTTTTTTAAAAGTTTAGAAACAGAGGAAGTAGAGATGGGTTAGTGTAGAGATGCATTCTAGCATAGATCAATATGTGTGGTAATATTCTGAAGGAATTTCAGCTCTTTGATTTCAATGACAAATCATAAAAAAAACAGACTAGCTTTATTGGCTCATTTATTTATAAAAATAAGTAAATAAATAAAACCATGGCTTCTCCTCCTCCCTAGTAGTGTCTTCAAGCTCTCTAATACTCCTCATCTATGGAGGAAGAAATTTAGCTAGCTGACTACTAGAGGTGGAAGATTTTTGCTCAGAGGTGGAAAAATCATTGGGTCAGTCTAAAGGTTTATGATGAATATCAGAGTGATTTATACTTGGTAAAGAGATCCTTCTTACAACATGAAAATCAATCAAATATTTTGGTAAAATAACTGGAAGAAACCATGCAGGTTTGATAAGACAATATATTTTCTAAAAATAATAGTTCCCTTGTAGCTGCAGTTCAATTTTGATTTGGCTGGTGATAACAATGGGCAAACTGGAATCCAAAGGAATCATAGACCCAGTAGCACATTTGTTGGAAACACAAGTTTGGGAGAGCAGATAGTTGTAACTAAGTGCGTGATTAGGCCAGTCCTACATAAAAAATGCATAAAATGAATCCAGAACAAAATGAGGGATTTTTTTTAGTACATTCAGCTTGTATTTTTGCAAATTACCTTTAAATTTTAGATATAGGGTTTTTGAAATAATCTATCTTGTGCCTTACACTTGGAATTAATCAAGTAGCATAAGGAAAGCATATTTAAGCCTTAGCCTTTATAAAACAAGCAAAAAAAAAATAGTTGGATTCTAACTGACCTTTTCCAAGTTGTTTCTTTCTTTTAGGATTTTGTGAGTATAGTTGTGTGGGAGACCCTTCTTTGTGGTGTGGGTCCAGCTCCCACTCGGAGATGCACAGGACCCATGCCCACAGATAGGTTCTCTCATGGGAAATCAAGTTTGCAATATACACAAGCCACTTTGAGTCTTGCTTTTTGCCAAAACTCCCTCACCCTGGATTGGGATAGCAAGTGCTTATTTGTAACTTCCTAAAATCTATGCTAAACTTTGCAAGGACCAGTGTAACCAGCTCAACCATTTTCCCCCTTTTCATTTGGAAATATCCTTCTTCTGTGATGTGATTAGCTGCATTGGCCCCTTTGTTGTCTGTTAAAGGTAGCCATCTAAAGCAAACCTGGGCATAGTGAGTGAGGACCATCATGTAATGTGAGGAGAAATAAAATAAAGGCTGTTATGGCGGAGGTTGCCGCTTTTGCTTCCCTTGAGAGAAAAGCCACGCTGTCCTTTTTCCTCCGCTGGACTCAGTAGTCCATGTGAATGTTTTATTTCATCCATAATGACGCAGACACTGCTGGCCGGTGTTGGCATCAGCTGGTCCTTTTAATGTGATAGGTATTAACATCACCAAAAAGCCAGAGTATCTGTCTTTTCATTGTACTCATTGTTCATTCAACCCTGTCACAAAGTTGATGAGGGGTAATAGAAAGAACAGGAAACAGGGATGACAGAGAAGGGAGCCAGGGTTTTCCTGACTGAATAGTGGACCATTGGAGCACCTGGATTTAAAAAAAAAAAAGTATCATAGACTTATTAAGAGATTTTTTAAAAACTAATAGATGCTTTTTAGAGCACTTTTAGGTTTCAGAGAAACTGAGGAAAAAGTATAGGGAATTTTCATTTTTCAAAGGAAGAGTTAATGTCAGCATATCTATTCAATGAAAACAAACTACCTTATGCATAGTTTTTTAGGTACTTAACACAAGAACCATATTTTTCTAAGTCATCTGTCTGAAATTTAACTGTGACGTTTGTATTTTTTTCTCCTTATGTTCCAATAGCAGAAATGGCAATGGGTGGACCTAGAGTAAAGGGTAATACAGTTGTGATCAACAGTGAGCCTATAGGATAGGCTGTGCAAATATAGACCATAATGGACCTATAATTTGGGCTGTATACTTGTAAGTACTCAGGAGCTAAATATATGGAAAGGTACAGTTATAATAAATCATAGGCCTGTAGTTTGGGCTGTACATTGGTAATTAATTGTGGGACAATGGTATTATAGTTGTAATAAAAGATTATTCAAGAAGGGGCCTAGCATTTTATTGGACACCTAGTGCATGCTTCAGAATGTTTTGTGGAATTTACCTGTTATTTTATTAAATTCTGACAAAATACTATAAACTAGGTGTTATAATTCTTATGGTAAAATAAAATAAAATTTATGGGAAAAGGTTAATTAACTTACCCCAAACCCCACATGTGTATGTGGAGTGGGGGTAGGGGGAAGGGTTTTAAGGAACATCTATACAGGACATATGGACAAAACCAAGAGCAGGTAGGATCAAGGGTGGGAGGTGGAGATGGCTGGGGTAGTGGGTGGAGACAATTGTACTTAAACAACAATAAAAAGGTTTAAAAAAAGGAAGTGGAACAGGTATTTGAACTGAAAAGCTTCCATCCTTTCCACACCATCATCCCTTCTTCCCATGATTTCATATTTCTAGAAATGGCAATGATATGGCATTCTAAAGCAGTAGCAGTCTTTTAAATTGATGCTAGAACATATTTCCATCCCAAAATTGGCCCTGAATTTCTTCGCTTCACTGTGCACTACATAGCCAATATCAATCAACTACGACTGGCATGTAAAGCAGAATTATTTGTCATTCATAATCTTAGTCTCAGTGCAAAAATTACAGTGCTTTTGTGTGTGTGTGTCAGGGGAGCAATGAAATATTTATTATTTGTGTGTTTATTTTAGGGTTTTTTTTACTTAATTCCTTCACCTTTTCATCCAGCCCCCCCCCAGCACCTCTCAGCTGACAGCAGTCAGTATGTCTGTATGAGTCTGTTTGTATTTTGTTAGTTTATTTTGTTCATTAGATTCCACATGAGTGAAATCATATGGTATGTCTTTCTCTAACTGGCTTATTTCACTTATTAACTCTTATTCACTTATTTTACTTATGCTCTTTATGTCCATCCATGCTGTCATGAATTTTCTTCTTTTTTATGGCTGAGTATATTCCACTGGGTAAATGTACAACAGCCTTTTTATCCACTCATCTACTTGTGGACACTTGGGCTGCTTCACAAATAACACTACAGTGAACATAGGGATGCATATATCCTTTCATATTAGTATTCCAGCTTTCTTAGGATATATTCCCAGAAGTTGAATCACAGGTCATAAAGCAGTTCCATTTAATTTTTTTTAAGTAACTCCATACTGCTTTCCACAGGGGCTGCAGCAATCTGCATTCTCACCAACAGTGCACAAGGGTTCCCTGTCCTCCACATCCTTGCCAAAATTTGTGTGGCAGGTGTGAGGTGGTGTCTCATTGTGATTTTAATTCTCATTTCTCTAGTGATTAGTGACTTTGAGCATCTTTTTGCATGTCATTGTCCATGTGTATGTCCTTTTCGGAAAAATGTCCTTTGCCAGTTTTTTAATTGGATTGTATTTTTTGGTGTTGATTTTTATAAGTTTTTCATAATTTTGGATATTAACTACTTATCAGAAGTATCGTTGGTAAATATCTTCTTCCATCCCGTGAGTTGTCTTTTTATTTGGTTAGTTATTTCCTTTGCTGTGCCAAAGCTTTTTCATCTGATGTGTCCCATTTGTTTATTTTCTTCATTTGTTTCCCTTGCCTAAGAATATATATCAGAAAAAAATATTGCTATGAGAGCTATCTGAGATATTACTGCCTATGTTTCCCCTAGGGTTTTTATAGTTTCTAGTCTAACACTTAAATATTTAATCCATTTTGAGATTATGGGATTATTTTCTTAGATTCCCTTTCTAATAGTTTATTATTGATATATAGAAATGCAGTAGATTTCTAAATATTTACTTTGTATCCTGCTACTTTACTGAATTCATTTATCAGTTCTAGTGGGTTTTTTGTATAATCTTTGGGGCATTGTATGTAGAATATTATGTCATCTGCAATTCATGACAGTTTTACTTCATTCTTTCTGATTTGGATGTCTTTTATTTTCTCGTCTGATTACTATGGCTAGGACTTACAGTACTGCGTTGAATAAGAGTTGTAAAAGCAGACATCCCTGTCTTTTTCTGGTCTTAAGGTAAATGTTTTATTGCCCAATGAATATAATGGTTGTGGTTTTTGTTATATATGGCCTTTATTATCTTGAGATATGTTTCCTGTATTCCAACTTGGCTAAAAGTTTTTATGTAAACAGGTGCTGAACTTTATCAAATGCTTTTTTCTGCCTCTACTTATATGAGCATATGATTGTAATCTTTTATTTTATGCGGTATGTCACTTTTATTGATTTGCAGATATAGAACCAAGCTTTTATTCCAGGAATAAATCCCACTTAATTATGGTGTATAATCTTTTTAATGTATTGCTGGATTCAGTTTGCTAATATTTAGTTGAGAATTTTCACATTTATGTTCATTAGAATATTGGCTTATAATTTTCTTTCTTTATAGTATCTTTATCTGGTTTTGGAATTAAAATAATTCTATCCTCATAAAATTAGCTTGGGAGTCTTCCCTCTTTTTGAAATTTTTGGAACAGTTTGAGAAGAATAGGTGTAACTAATACCTTCTTTGAATGTTTGGTAAAATTGCACTCTGAAGCCATTCTATCCATGAATTTATTTTTGTTTTTTGGGAGTTTTTTGACTACTGTTTCAATTTCACCAGTTGTAATCAGTCTATTCGGATTCTCTCATTCTTCCTGATTCAGTTTTGGAAGATTTTGTTTCTTGAAATGTATCCATTCTGCCCAGGGAGTCCAATTTGTTGGCATATAGTTGTTCATAATATTTGTGTACAATCTTTTGTATTTCTGTGGAGTCAGTTTTTACATCTCCTCTTTCATTTCTGATTTTATTTATTTTGGGTCCTCTCTCTTTTTGTCTTGATGAGTCTGATTAAAGATTTGTCAATTTTATTTATATTTGCAAAGAGCCAGCTCTTGGTTTTGTTGATTTGTATGGTTTTTCAACTCTGTTTTGTTTATTTCTGCTATGACCTTCATTTCCCTTTTTTCCTATATACTGTGAGCTTTGTAGGTTTTTTCTTCTCTTTAAGTGTAAAGTTATATTGTTTATTTGGGATTTTTCTTGTTTTCTAGAGGCAGGCCTGCAATGTTATGGATCTCCCTCTTAGGACTGCTTTCATTCTGTCCCATAAATTTTAGGGTTGTACTGTTCTCATTTTCATTTGTTTCAAGGTATCTTTTAATTTCTTCCTTGATGTCATTGTTAACCTATTCAATGTTTACTGACATATTATTTAGCCTTGATGTCTTTGTGTGTTTTTGAGGTTTTTTTTCGTATAATTAATTTCTAGTTTCATAGCACTATGGTCAGAAAAGACGCTTGATATGATTTCAATCTTTTTAAAAATATTGAGACTTGTTTTGTGTCCTAACATGAGGTCTACCATAGAAAATATTCCATGTGTACTTGAAAAGAATTTATATTCTGCTGCTTTGGGATGAAATACTCTGGCAATATTGATTAACAAAGCTTGTGTGTCATTTAAGGACACTATTTTTTTATTGATTTTCTTTCTGGAAGATCTATCCATTGATGTCAATTGGGTTTTAAGTATCCTACTATTAGTGTATCTCTGTTGATCTCTCCCTTTATGTCAATCAAAATTTGTTTTACATACTTAGGTGTTCCTATGTTGGTGCAAAACTCTTTGCAAGGGTTATATCCTCTTGTTGAATTACTCCCTTTATCATTATGTAGTATCCTTTTTTTGTCTCTTTCTGTAGACATTGTTTTAAAGTATATTTGGTATGATATAAGTATTGATACCCTAGTTTTTTTCCTTCTCATCTGCATAAAATATCTTTTTTATACTTTTAGTTTTAGTCTGTACTTGTCTTTCTGAAATGGATCTCTTGGAGAAAGCATATATATGGTTTTTGTTTTCTTATCCATTCAGCTATCCTATGTCTTTTGATTGGACCATTAAACCATTCATCAATAGATGTGCATTTGCCATTTTATTCTTTTAACCATGCTGCTCTGTTTGAGGGGAGGTGTTATTATGTTTTGTTTCTTCTTCTTCTTCTTTCTTTTTTTTCTTCTTCTTCTGCAAGCTCTTTAACATTTCTTTTAATAATAGTTTGGTAACAAACTCCTTTAGCTTTCTCTTACCTGAGA
The DNA here is from genome assembly GCA_004027475.1 of Anoura caudifer. Lineage (NCBI taxonomy): Eukaryota > Metazoa > Chordata > Mammalia > Chiroptera > Phyllostomidae > Anoura > Anoura caudifer. The sequence goes on from PVKU01006353.1 coordinate 86,409, forward strand.
AGCTCTTTATTTGTCCTTCAATTTTAAATGATAGCCTTGCTTGGCAAAGTAGTCTTAATTGCACATTCTATCTTTTCATCATGTTGAATATTTTATGCCAATCCCTTCTGGCCTGAAATTTTGAGAAATTATCTAGCAGTCCTTTGGGAGCTCTCTTGTGGATAACTAACTCTGTCTTGCTGCTTTTCAGATTTTCCTATTGTTTTTAACCTATATCATTTTAATTATGATGTGTCTTGGTGTGGGTCTCTTTGGGTTCATCTTGTTTGATACTCAATGCACATGTAGGGCTTGTGTATGGTTTCTTTCACCAGGTTAGGGAAGCTTTCATTCATTATTTCTTCATATAGGTTCTCTATCCCTTGCTCTTTCTCTCATCTCCTTCTGGTGCCCCTTTGATGCAGATATTAGTGTTCTTCATGTTGTCCCAAAGGCCCCTTAAATGATCCTCATTTTTAAATGTGCTTTCTTCCTTTTGCTGTTCTGTTTGGGTGTTGTTGTTTTTTACCTTGTCTTCCAAATCTCTTATTTGACCCTCTGCTTCATCCAACCTACTGTTTATTTCTTCTAGTGTGTTCATTATTTTAGATATTGTATTCTTCATTTCTTACTGATTATTTTTCATGGCTTCTATGTCTTTTTTCATTTTTTATTGTTCTCACTAAGTTTCTTATAGTTCTCACTAAGATTCTTGGGCATCCTTACTAACGTTCTTTTGAACTCTGTATGTGGTAAATTGCTTGCTTCCATTTCATTTAGCTATTTTTCTGGAGATTTATCTTGTTCTTTCACTTGGGGCACATTTCTTTGTTTCTCCATTTTGTCTGTCTCTTTGTGTTTGTTTTTAGGTATTAGGTAGATATGTTATGACATTCAATCTTCATTGGTTGGCCTTATGTAGTAGGTGTCCTGGGAGATCCTGTGGCGCAGTGTCTTTGATCACTTGGGCTTGGTACTCCAGGAATGACCCTTGTGTATATTATGTTGACACTCTTTTTGTAATCAAGTCTTGATTGTTATTGAACTATTCATGTGTAGGGTTGACCCTCAGGCTGGCTGATTGTGAGAATCAATCCCAACCACAATGTGTGAATTGCTATGTAGGTGTTGACCAGCCAAAACAGAATTAATTTCAGCAGAGTCTGGTGTCTGCCAAGATTTCCATTTGAATATGCTGTTTGTGAAGCTAATTGGATCCTGCTCTGGTATTGTCTGATGTTGGCCTCTGCATGTGTTGGCTCTGGGGCCTCTTGTGAGGGACTCTGTTGGAGGGAGACCAATGTCTAATGTGGCCTGTGACTGGTCCTGGGCAACCTCATTAGAGCTACAAAGCAATCCACAATTGTGTCTGCCTCTGCTGGGCCTGGGTATGTGCAGGAAGGATCAAGTTGCACACTAAAGCCGGCTCTTGCCAGCAATAGGCCCAGGAGAAGGTCAGCAAAAGTCCCAAGGAAACCTGAGAATAGCTTCTGCCTTCCTTTGTCTTGTTGTTGCCTGTTAGGTTCAGTCATTAAAAAAGCTTCTGGTCATACTTGAGTTGCATGAGAGAAATAGTGATTCACCAGAGAGGGATGAGGGGTGTTCACCAGACTGATATGGGCTCAAACTCAGTGCCAGGGCTGAGTCTGAGACCAGTCAGCAAACACCCCAAGGTACACCAAGCCCAGCTGCTACCTCCTGGGGGCACATAACTTCATGGTGGAGTTGGGACACAGGGAGTCATCAGAGTAAGGACAGCAGATTTTATCCCTAACAGATCAAGATTGGGCCATGTCAAGAGAAGGCTCTGCACCAGTCAGACATAGAAGGAAAATTTTTCTCTTGTCATAGAGAAACAACTCAGTGTGTCTCAAATCCTGACAGGAGCTCAATCTCAGCAGGGTGGGGCCACTGGGAGTCAGAAGAGAAGGATGTACTGGTCAGGCTTGGGGGAAGATGGGGAGTGTGATCCATGCATTAGAGACACACAATTCAGTCTATACTGATTCTGCCCAGACCTTGGTAGTATGGAGCCACCAAGAGTTGACAGGTTGGGCCCACTGGGACCTAGAGGAGGAGCTACCAGATCTCCCATGATGGAGAGGCACCAGTCAGATTCACAGGAAAGTGAGGGGAATGACTCCCAAGCCAAAGCCACACAACTCAGTCACTGACACCTTCTGAGTCTGCCCAGATATCTATACCCTGTTCCAGGCAACTGACTTCTCAGTGGGGTGTGAGCAATCAACCTGCTTAGGGAGTCCAGAGGGTGGGACTATTGCATTGCCCCAGGCTGATGCCAGATAGAGGGGAGTGCTCTACCCAAGAAAGCTGGCAACTGCAGTACAGTAGAGTGACTCAGCTGTGCTGTTTGCTCAGCTGTCTCCCCAGAGCCACAAAAATGGACTCTCCTCACATCATGCTAGTCCACTCCACCCTCCCTCCACTGGAGCCCAGAGTGGCTGCGAAAGAGATTTTTTGCATTGGCCCACGAAGAGGACTCCTTACGTACCTAACAGTCCCCTGTATTTCCATGGAAGACAGAATACCCACTGATTTTCACATACAGATGTTATGGGGGTGACTCTTCCCAGCTCTCGTGGTCTGGGCTGGAGAGCCTGGTGTGGGGTTGAAATCCCACACTCTTCAGGGGGAACCTTTGTAGCTAAGATATCCCTCTGGGATTTCGGCCAGCCCTTTCCGCATGTCCATACTTCTTACCATTTCTGATTTGGCTTCTTCTATAAACCCTTGGTTACAAGACTTTTCTTCAGCTAGTCTTCATTTGGTTATTGAGGTTGATTGCTCTATATTTTAGTTGGTATTTCAGTTTGGTCCTGGTAGGAAGTGAGTATAGTTTTGCTGTCATCTTGGATCTGGAAAATTACACTTCTTTAACAAATCCTTGCCTTCATAAAATATTTCTCTTTTTTTTCTATTTTTCAGTGTTACCTCAAACAAGCATCAGTGCTAATTTGAACAGGTCCTTATGTGGACCTGTCAATCTTTGGTACTTTCAGGCCTGTGCTATCCTAAATACTAGCACACTTATAACTATAATGTCCATCCAACTATCACCACCAACACGTCTTAACTTGTGAGACAAATAATTAAGTCTTTTTTTAGTCTCTTTTGTGTTTGAGTGTAGGAGAAGAGTGTCACACAATGAAAGGCCTGAGAAGAAAAAAAAAAAACATTTTTCTAACAGCTCTTTAAGTAGCTCTGAAAGCATATTTCAGTGGTAAGTATCAACAGCATGCAATTTTGAGCTCGCTCTCAGTTTTGTTTTATACTATGCCCAGTAACAACTTCTGAGGATTTACAAGGGCACAGGACTTCTCAGTTCATGGATTTAAAAGGAGAGCTTAGTTCATGGATATATCCCATCCACCTGAAATGAAAGACAAGCTAAGTGACAGCATTTGTTAAGCAGATACCACTTAAGGACTCCTGAAATATACAATTAGTAGTGTGTTTCCAATAGGGCTGTGGCATCAAGATAGTACCTGTCTGTGCTCAATCATATGGCATCCCCTAAAACCCATCTCAGATAGAAAGTCTGGAGCCCCCACTGGTTTTAGAATCTGTAGAATGTATTTTTCTTTCTTCTTTAAACTTGAGTTATTTTATTTAGGCTCATATTGTAAGGAAGAGATTGTCTTATGTTAGTTTCAGTAATGGGATTTATTTTGTTCCCAGAGAAGCCTGGATATAGCTAAATTATTCAGCTTCAGTCAGGCAGGAAACACAGTAAAATCACACATAACCCACCAGGCTAAGGACTGGTGGGCTAAGTCAGGCTACAGGATACTCATTCTTGTGCTTCACAAGAGTCAGTTTTTGGAGTCAGTTGCTCTCTTGGCCTTGTCTTTGTAAATAAGTTAGCTACATCACATTCCACTCTGTATTTTTAACTGACTCCTGACTTCTTCCTCTAAATTTCTACTTTTTTTGTAATTTGGGTCTCTATGTGGTCTATTACAGTATCTCCAGAAATCATCTGCAGTATATTTGTTTCTTTCAGCTTCAGCTCACACTGTTTTCAGCCTCTTAGGTGTTTTTATTTTCTTTTTTTTTTTGGGGGGGGGGTTTCTTCTTTTATTTTAAAGAGGAATCTTTATTTTTTTATTTTTTATTTTTTTTTTCAATTACAGTTGACATTCAACATTATTTCAAGTGTACAGCATGGTGGTTAGACAATCATATACGTTAAAAAGTGATCCCCCAATATTTCAAGTACCAACCTAGCACTATCTGTAGTTACTACAATATTATTGATTAAATTCCCTATGCTGTGCTTTTTATCCCCATGACTATTTTTTTAATTAAGGTGTTTTTATTTTCTGAGTGTGAGAATCTAGTTGACCTGAAATGTAATTAAAAAGAAAATAAAAAGCATCTATAGACAAATGTTTAGAGACAATTGCCATTATTGTGTAAATACGTAATTTCTTCCAGTCTATTTTTAAAACATAAGTGCATACAAAAGATGATTTTATAAAATGGGCTTATATCATATATACTTATTTTTATACTCATTTTACATTCAACATTATATCATTGGCATTTTCCAATGACATTAAATGGTACTAAAATATGCTTCTAATGACTATATTTTGAAAATCTTAAGTTCATTTTTTAAGATATTCTGTGCTTTCCCTTCTTACACTTAGTAAGATATATTGGTTCTATAGTTTCACAGAGAGCCATCATTAATTTTATAGCAGCATAGAGAAAGACCATTGATTTCTTCTCCTTGGTTCATCACTTTGCTTGATAATACCATCTTCTGCTGAAGATAAAGCTTCTCCAGTCACTGTCTGGGTTCCAGACACACCTCATACATTACTACATTAGATGCATGACACAGAATTGACCTATGCCATACATGAAATATTGATGATTCCAATAAATTCACTCATGAGCATAGGTAGACATATTAATTTTTAATTTAAAATCGGAGAGTACAGAGTGAGCAACATGTTGCTTTGGCAGAACTGATCAATTAGTTTCTTTATACTAAGATCAGTGGCTTTTCTTTTAAGAATATACAATTATGAAAGCCATATTTCCTGTACATTTTGTTTATGAAGTTTTGTTAAAAGATAAAAAATATCTCATGGACTTAAATATGTTGTTTTTATATTTATTATGTTATGTGCCACAGACATTATTATAGTCTAATAACCAAAATGCTTAGAGGACATAGAAATTTGATTATCTTAATTTTATAACTAGCCTAAGTTTAAGTAAAAACAACTAAATTTGATAAGGTAGCTTTTATTAAGCACCGATGATTCCCCAGACATTGTGTTATATGCTGTTGTGATGAAATCTCTCCTCTATGGTTTCACTTTTCATGATTTCAGCTACCTTCACTCATGTGTAGTCTAAAAATGTAAAATAGAAAATTACAGAAATAATTCATAAATTTTAAATTGTGTACTATTCTGAGTAACCTGCTGAACTCCCACAAGTCCTGCTTGTTCCTGCCCAGGCGTGAGTTTTCCCATTGTTCAGTGTCTCCGTAATATATCCGCGGCTCCCCCTCATTGATCAGGAGACCTTAGTAGCTCTCTCGGTTATCAGATTGGCTGTCACACTATTTTCATGCTCGTGTTCAAGTAACTATTATTTTACTTAATAATGACTCTAAAGCACAAAAGTCATGATATGGGCAATTCTGATATGCCAAAGAAAAGATAGAAAATTCTACATTTAACTGAAAAGGTGAGCATTCTTGACTTAGTAAAGGCATTTTATCATCTCATATTATCACAAAAATAGTGAGTACAATAAGATATTTTGAGAGAGAGACCACATTCATATAACTTTTATTACAGTATATTATTATGTGTTCTATTATCAGTTATTGTTAACCTCTTGATGTACCTAATTTATAAATTAAATTTTATCATAGATATGTATGTATAGGAAAAAAACATAGTATGTACAGGGTTCAGTACTGTCCAAGGCATCAGGCATCCACTGAGGGTTGTACCCCTCATGGATAGCACCTTTCTGCCTTACTCCCCATAGCAATAATTTCAAGTGTTACCATTGTTCCTGTGTTATAAATAGACCCTGAGACAGAAGTATTTGCACACAACTATAAATGATAAGTTTTCTCATTCTTGGTCCATTAATTCACTCAAAATATTTAATGAGCACATATGCCATGCTAGACATGGTGCTGGACACTGAGAAAACATTTATGAACAGAAAAAGTTCATGCTGCATGAGGTTGTAGCCCAAGAGGGAAAACATACTTTTAAAATAATGAAAAATAAAAATTTCAGAGAAAGACAAATACTGTATATCACTCATATGTAAAATCTAAAAAGGTTAGATTTGCAGTAACAGACACTAGAATGATGGGTACCAGGGTATGGGGTGTTTGGAGAAATGGGGAGATGTGAGTCAAAAGGTACAAACTTTTAGTTAGAAGATGAGGAAGTTCTGGGGATGTAATGCACAGTATTGTGATTATAGTTAATAATGCTCTGTTACATACTTGAAAGTGGCTGAGTAGATCATAATTATTCTCACCACAAAAAGAGAAATGATCACTATGTGACATAATGGAGGTGTTAGCTACAATGGTAATCATATTGTAATATACAAGTATGCAAGTACATACCCTGTATACATTATACAATGTTATATGTCAGTTATATCTCAATTTAAAAAACAGTTGTGCTTCAAAAGAAAACTACAGAATTCTATGAGATTATTAATGATGAAAACAAATCATTTTTCTCTATTATAGGTAACACCCATTCTCTCACTACTTGTTGCTCCTATTTATTGGGTAATTTTATCTTGCAGGCACTATGTTATGCCTTATGTGAGTTACTTAATTCAATCCTCTCAAAAGCTGAAAAACTAAATACTATAATAATTATTTCCTATATATTAATACAAACACTGAGAAACAGAGACATGAAGTAATTTATTCAAGGACACAGTATCAGAGCTGGGGTTTGAACTCTAATTTGTTTAACTTCAAGACCCTGTGCTATTGAGGCTTCAGTGTTTCATGTTCATTTTTCTAGTATCATATTTTCATAACTTTTATATTTTCCTTTTTGTTCTTTTCATTTTTCTATTACTCCCCATTCATTTACTATCTGTTCTTACAGAAAAACTTTCTAACCTCTGCTCTAGTCTCTTGTGCTCTCCCTGATGATTGCTCATCTACAATGCATTTTATTTGATATAATGTGTAATGGGGAAATTAGAAATGACCAAATATATATAGGCTTGAGGGTGAAAGTGTTACCCACTGATCTGCCCATGGTGGTCAATCCTTGATGCTTTCTTAACTGTTAGGTAGGTACATGCCTAATTCTTATTACCTCTGTTTGTCCTTCTACATAGTGTTTTCTACTTTCCCAGAACCTAAGTTCCTCACATTTAAAAAAAATTATATGTCCCTATATCTTTAGTTTTTCCATTAAGTATATTTGTTATCCAAGGATAAGTGATTCATATTTAAAGCAACTCTATGGCATGCATCAATAAGATAGTAAATTTTTCCCTATATGGCACACAAAAAGGTAAAATAACAGTCATGTCTGTATTATCTATGACATAAATCACCAAGTTAAAATTGTATACCATTTCATTTTCCCTGGACCTCTGTCCTATGGTTCTCTTGGTTACTTCCCCTGCTTTTATAATTTCTGTTTTTCTCAATGTATGCATTATGTGTGAGATAAGCTAACATTTTTAAAAAGCAGTTTTTCATTCTTGTTTATATTTTATTAAAGTCTAAATGATAAAAATGTGATAGAGTCACTCTCTGAGCAGGGGCACTTTATATAGTTACCTAAAGTCACCCGCTTACTCTAGGATTAGCAAACCACACAAGGGAAGTGAAGAGTCTCTCTTCCATCTTCTTTCCCTACCATCCCTGCGGCAGTCTCTCTCTATCATATTTTAACATTCTCTACAAATTTCAATGTGTTATTGTTAAAATATTTCTTTCAAGCTTGTACATAAATGCGCATGAGATGTGGGGTCAGTTCTCAGGAAAACAGAGTTGAGGATGTGCTGCAGTATCAACACAAACATGCTACATCTGCATGTTCACTGAAATACACCAAGTCTGAGAAGCTACTGTTGAAATTAGAAGAAGTAATATTAGAAAGACGAGCTGAGAGAAGTTATTAAGATACATGTAGATCCACTTCTAAACTGAGACAGCTGAAATGATAACACCAGATTGCTAAATAACATTTCAAATTAGTTTTTCCTCTTGAGAGTATCATAGGCTTACATATCTATAAGCCATATCTGTATGTCATATCTGTATGACATATCTGTATGTCAAAAAATTGACATACCCCAACTGAAAGCAGTTTAACTTTCCTGTTATTGATTATTCTGTATAGTGTTCTACATTTTTTTTACCTTTAAAACAGCAAAAAGTGTTATGACCACATTTAGGTTTCCACAATACAAATTACAAAGCATTTTCAGGTATATTGCAGAATATAGAGACCCTGGTCAGTGTTTTAAAACTCCTAAGTTTCCCACAAAATATCTAACTCATGAAACATTTCCAAATATCTGTTTCCCTCACCTACAAAAGGTGGGGGGTTAGATCATGTCATTTCTAAGAGTCCTTTAAATCTTGAAATTCCCTTGAAATTCTATGATTCTATCTATACAAAATACAGATAATCTGTTTTTATCTGAGTACAATGTTTCTTAGATACACAATATCAAAATCTCTGCACAGAATCTCTGAGTACAATGCCAAGCAGCAGGAATTCAAATGTATTCTGTGGGTTTGAACAATAATGATTTAAGGACAGCACTAAGTAAGATTTTTAAAACAACAGCAACAACAAAAATAACACTTGTGTGATCCCCACAGAACCACTTCAGATTTCTGAAATGGGATTACCTCTTTGTGTATTGTTTGTAGTTCCACATATTAGGAAGGAAACAGAAAGAAAAAGTAATGGTCAAGAATATGAGCAGAAGGTAGAATTTAAATGTGGAGAACAATCTGTTTATGAAATTTAGCCCTGGGGAAAACCTAGATTTGAAAGGAGCTGCATTCTATATTTTAATGGATGCATAATTTTGTTTATGAATTATTTTAATAAACACTTATAAATAGTATGACATGTTATTCTTCATAATAATTGCACAACCATGACTCCCTTGTAATATCTAGTTATTAACTTAGCTGCCATTGACAAGGTCATACATAATTAAGCCAAAAATGTTAAACATTTTTCTCATCTACCCAATTAAAAGAAGAGGATTGTTAAACATGGGAAGGAGTGCCTTTGAGGAACTTTTTATCTCTCTGATACTCTGGGCAAGTATTAAACTGAATATCTGAATGCATTCTAACAAGCAGGTATTACTGTAATACAAGATACTCAAAGGTTATTCTGGCCTGTAAATGAATCCACTACAACACATCTATGCATAAGATTCTTAAGAAACCAGTATGCAAAGATTATCATTTAATTAAAAGATTTCGACTTTGATTCTTTAAGATTTACTGTATAAGGTGAAAATATTGAGGATCCTTTTTCTCTGCTAAGTTTTACCTTATTTCCTTGGCTAAAAATCAGCCTCAGTCATCATGTCTCTCACTTATTGTTCATTCTAGAGCTAATTCAGTGCAGTGGTTAGTGTGAAGGTTTGTTATTGTGTAAAGTGGCTATAACTGTGGGATACAGGACCAAGGAGGTTAAGTGTCCAGAGATAAAACAAGTTTGTAAACATAAGAAAACAGAAGAGTATACAACTGGCATGAAAAGCTAGGAAAATGAAAATTCAGAAAAATAAAAGTAAACTAAGTTCATAGTTGCATAGAATGTTCCAGAAAATTTCTCCAAAGATTTTTTTATTTTGATCATACATATTTATACATGTCCATCTAAGGGAAAATACTATGTATGTAATCAATATTGCTGAGATATTATATATGATAAATAAGTATTCTGTAGTTATTGCAAAAAAAAGTGCTCTGCAGACCAGTTTGCTTCTCCCGTCACATTCTTTCATACATTGTTTTTTTATTGTTGTTTGAATATGGTTGTCTCCATTTTCCTGCCACCACTTTCCCCGCTTCACACACTCCCATGTCTCACCCTCCATCCTCGCCCCCTTTAGCTTTGTCCATGGGTCCTTTATACAGGTTCATTTATGACACTTTCCCTTCTTTGCCCTGTTATCTCCCTCTCCCCTCCCCTCTGGTTACTGTCAGTTTGTTCTTTATTTCAATGTCTCTGGTTATATTCTGCTTGCTTGTTTGTTTTGTTGATAAGGTTCCACTTCTAAAATGCTTAAAACAATGTGTTGCACATGTGAATACTTAATATAAAATGTCTGTTGAGGTGACTGAAATGCTTGGGCACCATTGGTCCGAACTGCGGAATATTAAACTCTTAAGGAATCTTATTACTTCACACAACAAGTGTTTGTTATATGTGAAGGCACAGTTCTTTGTACTTGTGTATATCAGTAAACAGAGGTAAAAATAAATTAATAAATAAAATAAAACTATGTCCTTGCAAAGTTTGTTTTAGTGAGCCTAGAACCTCAGCTAACCCAGTTCCCCATATTATGACTCTGTACTCTCCAGATAGATAGTATTCTAGAGATAGAGAACAGCAGGAGTGATGAGCTGGAGACAGGAAAACACAGCACAACAATATGTTGTCTTGTTTAGTTCAAGCATAATGATAGGATAGGGGAGCGCTGCAAGAGAAGGATGGAAAGTGCATTTGGAGACTAAAAATTGAAAAGGTCTAAAGAAAGAATGCCAAGCAGAACCAAAACTAACTGTAATCAAAATATGAGGAGGTCATTTTGGTTTCTGAGACATCAAGTGACATTATCTTCTTGAAGAAGATGAACATTAGTAGAGATAGATAGAAACATGGGTAATAGAGTGAAGAGACATTGGAGGTAGAGACACATGGTTAGGAAATTGCTGAAGTGGCCTGATTGAGAGGTATCAACACTTGATTTATGGTGGAAAGATAGGGGCAAGAAAGGAAGACCTCAGTGGGAGGGGAAGTTCACAGTGGAACTGATAGGAATTACTGACAGATTAGATCATGCAGTAGAAAAGAAAGCAATGCTGTTTTAATCTCAGGTAGTGGAAATAATTATATGTCATTAAGAGTAATGAGTAAGTCAAAAAGAGTAGATAGGCACTGAAATAGAGAACAGGCTGACAGTCGCCAGAAGGGAGAGGGGAAGGAATTTCAGGGGAAAAGGGGGAAGGGTTTACAGGAACAGTTGTAAAGGGCACATGGACAAAAACTAGGAGGAGTGGAAATGGGAGGGAGATGGGGAGGACTGGGGTGGTGGGCTGGGATGGGAGTAAAAGACAGAAAACTGTACAAGAACAACAATTAAAATTAAATAAAATAAAAGAGTAGATAGGGTTATTTTTGTGATAAGGTGATGTCAGCATGGAAGATAGATAGATGATAGATACATAGATGATAGATAGATAGATGATAGATATATAGATATAGGTATAGGTATAGGTATAGGTATAGGTATAGGTATAGATATAGATTAGATATAGATATAGATATAGATTTCCCTTACATATTTATTAGAGAGTCACAGTGTGTTTGCTAATATATAGGAATGGCTGTAGGATACCTCTGATTGGAAGAAGGGCTAGGGGAATTTTCTTCTGTAACAAGCACACTATTTTACTTCCCTTTACTAAAAATTAATGCAAAAGCATAAAGATACTTTAATCTTCACCTTTTCATAAGATTGAGAATATGATAATTGTCCATTGGTGCCCCTGGACCAGGCGTCAATACATGTCTTTTACTGATAAAAGATCAATTTTAATTCATTTATGTCATTTTATGTTTGAAAGTGTAATTTATTTTCATATTGTACACTTAATAAGTATTAAGTTTCACCAAAGTCCAAATAAAACAAGTGCTGTACTCAAGTTAACCTGCGTAGTAAGATTCAGTGTGTGGAAGAGAGTGATATGGGAGCATATGAGTCAATGCCAAGAACAAAAAGAGCCATTTTGGGGGAAGAGTGGGAATGTCACCCACAGTGCCAGCTTCAAAGGTGGGCTACATACACAGTTATACATGGTCGCATGTTCAAAATGGCCCTTGTACTTGGTTTAACGCTCTGCTGTCACTGTCTTGAAATTCTTAACTATTTTGTACAGGAGGCTCTGCATTTTCATTTTACACAAGTTTTTTGTACAAGTTAGGAAGCCAGTCCTGATCATCTGCACAATACTGGAGCTTTAGTTGTCTGCCTTGCTTCTGCTTTCGTTCATTTGTTTCTGCTTCTCTCATTGCTTATTTCAACTAGTCCCTCTGAGTCTTCTCTCCTCTGCTCTCTACATCATCGTTTGCGCTTGGCATGGCTCTGCTTCCTTCTCTCTATGTGTCTTCTGTACTTTGCCATAATTTTTATTCTTTTTCTGGTTTGTCACATTTTCACTCCTTGAGAAAGGGTGCAATTGGAAACATTGGGCACTATATCCAAAAAGAACAGTTTTATCCATTTGGAATTATAAGAACAAATCCTACAGCTTATGACTTTCAAAAGGCCTATATTATGAGACCAAAAATTTAAAAAGATACATTGTCTCCAAAATAGGAAGAGAATACTGCAACATCAAAATTATCAAATATGTAAATAATATACTTAAACTTACGATGGTTAAATTTACTATTCATAAATATTTCTAAACTTTGAAAGCAATTTTGTCCATTATTTCTCACAAAGAATTGCAAAGGAGGCCTATTAGTAATGAAAAATATGGCCTATAGTAAATTGTTATTTATTCATAGAAAAATGTAGAAAATTATTTTTTAAAACTTTGTATGCATATATTTTATATACTTTGTATGATATGGGAGGTCTGGCTACCTAAATAAGCAGTGCATAGAAGAACCTAGGCAGGTATTAAAATGGCTTGGGATCCAATATAGCAAGCCATTCTTGGACAGTATTCTTATTTTAAACCACATCGTAGAGTTCTACCTTCGTTTGGATCCAAGTTACAGATGGTTACATTTGAATTAGTCTTCCTGGTACAGTCCATTTGGGTTAAGATTTCTGTATGATTCAAAGTATTGCGTGATAATGACATTGAAAGTTCCGCAGCATGACCATGAACATTTTTGCCACTTACAAATTAATTCTAAACTTTTTTTGTTATCTCAAAGTAGCAAAGTAAATATACTTACCATAAAATATGCAATGCTTAAATGTTTTTTAGATTTTTCTGCTTGATATTTCTGGATTATTTTAAATATACTTTATAGAAGATGTTTGCACTAAGATATTTTAGATATTCTGAACTATGCTTCTGCTGAAGAACAATGAACACTGATGGATAATTTGTTTTTACAATATTTTCACATGCTGTACTGAGCTGTGAGCTGGCAAAATAATGATGATAAGAAATAAAATCCTTAGAAGCTATCAATACCCTTCAGCCAAAGGCTAACAGGAACATATTTGTTAAATACTGTAGTTTGGGATTTATTACTCATGGCATTGAGGGAGAACACTAACCATAGGAAACAAGGGATTTGTTAGTAAAAGCATGTTAGAAACAGCCTGCTGTATAGAATTTGGCCTTTGGATAGGTGATTTGGGGACAGGTATCTAAGGAAACAGACTTTTCCTCTAGATTGAATGTAGTAAAAAAGCAAAAGACATTTTGTGATTGGGTATTTCAATAAATTTTATCTGGTAGAAGAGGAGACTAGAACAAAGATAAAGCAATAACTGGTAAAAAACAAAATGTGTCATTTGCTCATTTTAGTCAAGAGCGGGTGATGTTTGTTGACCTTATTTTTGTCAGATGTTTTGAGAAAATTATGAAGTGGCTCTGTTTTATCTCACTGTATCATGGTCTCAGGAACGCTGTCCGAGATTGGTATTCTATAAGCTTATGTTCAATGGAAGAATACTAGGGCCTCACTGTGCAAGTCTAAATGAAATGAAAGGAGGAATTCAAAGCTAAACAAACACAAAAGTCACCTAGGAGACTGAACACTAAATATGGTGAGACGAACTTCCAGTTCAATTGTCAGACTAGGTAAAAATTGACAGGAAAAAATTAGAGCTTTCTTGAGAATTTATATTTGATCCGAGACCCATGATGTGATATCAAAGAGGCCGCATGTGTCATGTCTCCCTCCCAGGAGCCTTCACAGAAGGCAATGACCAGGAAACTTACTTTCTTGATGTTGACATTGGGTGAAGGGGAGAGAAGTATCCACTGAGAATTTATACACACAAAGCCATTCCCCATGTGTGCTTGGGGCCCCAGTGTACACTACACGTGTGACCAGAAAATAACAGCAGCAACAACAAACCTCAAGCTGAAACTTTAGTTGAAGTGAAATAGTTCCAGCTTAATAATTCTTCTAAGTCTCAAAAAAAGGCAAACTTAAATCACCCCTGAAGAAATTTAAGATCAACCAAAACTTCAAAAGTTCCAAAGCTCATAGTCAAAAATAACTGCACAGGTAAAAAGGTTCCATGAGTAAGAGCCACCACTGACAGACTACAGAACCAGTCTCATAAATTACAGATATGGACGTTATCAGACACATTAGACAAAACATGTGTACTTAGTACATATAAAAACACAAAAATAAATGAAAATATGAGTAAAGAATAAGAAAAATAAAATAATCCATAAAATTAACAGCAATTTAAATATATATTTTAACAATTAAAAAACATAATGATTAAAATAAATGTTTAACTATATTAATTAAGAAGTAGAAAACAGTGATTGAATAGTTACAGATCTATGTTAGCAAAAATTTAAGTTGGATTAATCAAGGAATTTAGGATTCGTGTCCACAGCTAATCAGCAAGGTACATAACATGGTGGATCCTTTGTGTTCTTGCCTCTGTATCAGTTTTCAGCCTCATTTCTTTTCTCTAGACAGAGAATTCTTGGACTTCCATGAATATTTCTTCATCTACATGCTTCCATGATCATATTTGTTTTATAAATATGATTACATGTCCTTTTTTTTCTTGCTAAACTGCAAACTCTGATGGCAGGAAATAATTTTACATATTAATCTTTCATTCCCTATTAGTATTTAATGCAATATATGATTTGTATTAAAAATAATGTTTGTTGCAATACATTGAATCCTCCAACTTTCAGTTTCTTCCCATTGTTAATCACAGTATCAGTTCTCTCTGTCCTTCAATCATCTTTCATATTTGGATGAGTAATTTGAAAAATTATGAAAACAGTAACTTTGATGTAGTAGAGCCTGTTCCTTTTTTTTGAATTTTAAAAGCACGATCATCTTGAAATTAGCAACATTGCCTATCCAGAATTCAAAGGAACAGAACATTTTATTTGTTGTTAAATTATCTGATGTTACCATTTGTGTTTTGCCAAGTTTTTTTGTTGTTGTTTAGTTCAGCTACATTTCATGAAGATATTTATTAGGAAAGGAAAAGATATGAAAAGAAATTCCCTGAGACAGTTCTTAATGACATCCGTTAGCATAAAATAACCAAAACCTATACTAATATAGTTTGAGTTTAAACTTAGGACTTCAATGAGTATCAATTTATCTGAACTATTTATACATTTACTCAATATTTATTGTGATAAATTCAAAGCTGAAACACTAAAAAACACCTTTAATCTTAAAATGCTTTCAGTAAGAAAAGCCATCAAATATATGTACATTTATATTTAAGTCATATGTATATATTTGACTTAAAACATGCAGAAATAAAAAGTCAAATATTGGACACAACTCAATGGGAGAACACTGGCATTTTTCTAAATTAAAAATGAGTTTATGTGTAATATTATTTTGTTGTTATTCCTGTGTCAATTGTTTTAGTGTCTAGTTGCTAAAGATTTTAATATGTATTTGTAGGCTTTACTTATTTTGTGTATTTGAAGCTATCTTGTGCCATTCTGACCAATGTTACTAGTAGAATTATTAGAGTAAGTTTTGGATAGTTGATTTTTATAAATTAAACCACAAGTGGTTTATGAAATCACAAAGGAATTAACAGTAACAGACTTTATTGAGATGCACTATATAGTAACACATATATTTCAATATTTAGAATAAAGAGCATACCAAGCAAAGACTCAAGCTCATGCTTTTGCAGTGTTTCACCTTCATGCTTGGATGACTTTCCTAATAAGCCATCATAGCAAGAGACTTACATATCCATAGTTCAGATTATACTTGAGAGGAGTTTAATGTTATTGAGCTCTAAAAACCTGCTTCCATTGCTTCTATAGCACACATTATCACCATCCCTATTCACTATATGCAGAATAAACAATGTCCCCTAAAATGTGGAAATGGTATTAAGATATTATTTAAGTAATTAACTTCATTAGAGATCTTTATAATAAGGGAATAGTGATGCTAGATAATAATATAATAAAATACATAATTTTAGTCTTTTTCAAATGGTATATGTAAATTTTTATATGTTTATGTAGTTATTTCATAGACAAGCTGTGTACTTTTATTAATAAGTTTATTTACACAGCATAGGACTGTTCATAATTTCATTATTTCATGAAACACATATATACCTGAGTGTATGTGCATTACACACACAAATATATGTTTGTACTTAGGAAGTTTTACATTTTGTTAAAGTCTAATATGGCTTATTGTATTTTTATTTCAGTAATATTAGGTGAATGCATAAATAACTATGCTGAATTGTAATTTTCTATTTTCTTATAAAAGTTAAGTTTCCCTTTTATATAGATATGGTATTATCACTTTATGTCCCTTCCTTTCTTTCCTTAGTTTAATTAAGAATAATTTAACACATCACCCACATTGTATCTTAATTTACACTATTTTATGGTTAAATGACTACATGTCATTTAAGTTGCAGTGGTTTGACTGATGTAACCTAAAACTATGTTAAATCATTATATGGCAACTGATAACATGTCTTGCTGGCTAGTACTGTAACTGTCATAGCATAAGCTTCATATCCTGTTAAAAACTCATAAATAAAGTGGTCTCTTATCTTTTTATTCCTGTTCCCAAAAGGCAGAAAATAAGCACATGCTCATTTTATTCTGATTGTGATAGGTTTATTCAAATTGGCACTTTTTAAAACTGTACCATTGTTTTTTAAATTACAAAAGAAAATGAGATAACATTTTTCCTGGAATCTAAATAGAAGACAATACCTCAGCTGACATTTTGTGAAATATGATAGGATATTATGAAACATGCTAAATCTACTAAATACCTTTTTAATGAGGCACTACATTTCTTCTTCAAGTATTAACTTTTAGAAAATATTTGGTTCTAAGTTTAGACATAACCATAATTGATAGTGCTTTATTTTTCTCCTCCAATGCTTTAAAATAAGTCTTGATTTATAAGACCTTGGTGCCAGCATCACACAGTAGAAAGTGCAAGTTGGACAATGCAGAGTTGCGTTCTCATTTCTAAATTTCACTAGTTTATTGACCTTGGAAAAAAATTGTAAATACTACAAGGTGTAGTTTCCTCATGTATAAAACAGGAATCATAATATTTATTCTTAAAATGTTTTCTTAGACTTCTAAGACTTTCTTAGGTACCAATATTCTTTCTTTTGTAAATACCACTTACTAGTTTGATAGAACTGCCATAACAAAGCAATGCACACACTGAGTGGCTTAAACAACACAAATTTATTTTCTTACAGCTGTTTAGCTGGAAGTCCAAGATCAATATGTAGGTGGAGTTAGTTTCTTCTAAGTCCTCTTTCCTTGTCCTAGAGATTGCCATCTTCTTCCAGAGTCTCCCCGTGGTCTTACCTCTATTTGTGTTTCCTAATTACTTCTATAATGAAAGACACCAGTCATGTTATATTAGTGCCCACCCCAAAGACCTCATTTAAATTCTAAAAATCATTAAAGGCTCTCTCTCCAGATATAGTTACATACAGAGGCACTGAGAATTGGTTAGACTTCAACATATGAACTTGGGAGGGTCACAGTTCAGCCCATAACACTGTCTCATATCATATCAAACATATTAACTATTTTTTGAAATATTTTTGAATTAATTTTAGATTCATAAGAAGCTGCAAAAATAGCATGGAGAGACCTTTTATATTTGTGTATTTTTCACCCAAATTCCCCAAATAGTTACACCTTACATATTTATAGTACAATATCAAAAGCAGAAATTTGCATTGGTACAGAGCTGGTTTACAGTTTTAATTAGTCATGTTATGTGTAGATTTGCATAAACATCACAACCAGCACACGGTGCTAACCTATCATCACACAGATCTTCCTTGTTCTATCCATTTATAATCGAACCCATCCCTCCTCCCTCCAAGCATTCCTAACCCCTGTCAAACATTAATCTGTTTTCCGATTCTACAACTTGAATAGATCTTAAGAACATCACATTGAGTGGAAAAAGTTCATCTCAAAAGATCACATATTATGTGATTTCATTTATATAACATTCATAAAATGACAAAATTATAAATAAATAATTTAAAGTTATCTTTGATGAGGTATAATTACAAATAGTATGTAGTCATTTTAAGCATATAATTCAGTGAGTTTAGATATATATGTGTATTCCTAATTAAGACATTTTAATCTCCTCCATAAGTTCCCATGTGTTCTTTTACAGGCAACACCCCAACCTCACCCCAGGAAACCACTGATCTGCTTTTCATCAATATAGGTTACACTTACTCTCATGTTAATGACATTATACAAAAGAAACCTCTTGTGAATAGCTTCATTTACTCAGTATAATGTTTGAGGTTCATCCATGAGCTGCTGAGAAATACTCCATTGTATAAATATTCACAATTAATATATCAGTTATTCTGTTGATATGTACTTGAGTTTTTCCAATTTAAGAATATTATGAGGGTTGTTTCTGTGTCTTCCCATTGTTTGTGAGACTCTTCTTGTTAGCCTCAGCTTCTTAAATTTGTTTGTTCTGGTTCCCTGGGTTTATGGTGTGGACTCTGTGTTAGAATGCCTGTGAAATTCAATGGTGTTATCTCCTTCAGGTATCCTGGTGTTCACTGCTTCCAGTGTCTCAGCTGTTGAAATGCCCCTTCTTTGGGGCCAACTCT